>JAWNLV010000136.1:1782500-2020000 GCA_035042125.1 Drosophila longiperda | reverse complement strand
AGTGACCATGCTGAGACCTGACCCTTTGGGGTCAGTCAGCAGATACAGATACAGATATATATGTATATATATATGTAGATTTGTATTGTATATATATATATAACTTCCTCTTTCTGGCTAATTAGCTTAGCGCAGTTAAATCGAGTATTGAACAAGACAAGCCGAACACATTTCTATGGCATCGATGGAAGTTTTAAATTCCCTTTTATTTATTGTTGTTGTTGTTATTGGGGGTGCCCAAAATGGCAGACAATAAATAAAACACACACACACACACACACACACACACACACACACACAAACAGACAGAGAGAAATGGAAAAAGGGGTTGTTATGGGTTGCTAGATTGCTTGCATTGCTGTCTCCAAAACATGCCACAAGAACAAACATATTATATATGAGACTCAGAGAGAGAGAGAGAGAGAGAGAGAGAGAGAGAGTAATAGTGGAGAACAAAGTGAGAGACAGGCATACTTAGATAGATGGAGAAAGAAACCCTTACACGACATTCTTACACAATTCCAGGCCATTACACTGAGAAATGTGACACAATTTGAATAACATTTAAAATATAAAATTGAGCATCAATTCGGCCAACCAGCATGGGGAATGGGGAATGGGGAATGGGGAATCGGCAATGGGGCAATGGGTGTGCGTTGGAGTGCGATGGAGTACAAGGGAGGGGTGAAAGGAACGACGAAAGTGGTTGTTAACCCTTTCAAGCAAAAACAACACACACATAAACACATAGCTGACAGACAGAAAATGTTAATAATTCGACTTGTAGATATCCAGCATAAATTTCAATTTCGATTCGAACTAGAAGTTTAGCAATAAATTTTCACATTCTGTATTTAATATTTAATATATTTAATATATCTATTAGATCAATAGATTATCATAATAATTATTATAAAAAAGAGTTTATATATTTTATATATAAGTAAAATATTGTAAACTGATTCAAGAAATCGAGTGGAATATGAAAAATGCTTCTTTAGTTTCAATTGTGAATGTTTAAAGTACAATGAAAAACATCTACAAATAGCAATTTACAGGGTATAACAAGTCTTGAGAGCTGTTCTACTCATTGCCTACAAACAAATCTTGTTGGTTTCCTTCCAATTTTATTTCCTGAAGTGTTGATTGAGCATGTAAAAGGCAATTATATATATTCTCAATCAGCATCAACAGAAATATCGATCTGACCAAAATAATATTCAAAATATAACTTATTTTTATATAGTTTGTCATATTTGTTGATCATCAGTAAACCTTTGCTTTACAAGACAATTGTGTACTAAACGCACAAATGGCTTAAAAGGGTATCTGCAAGTTGAGCTCCCTCGACTAGAGCCATCTTACACGTCTTTTATTTATTTATTTTTTGTTCGTTTTCTTTTTGGTTTAGGGAAGTGAATGAATGAATCTTGGGGCTCTCGCTCATCAGCGTCTCGTGTCTCGGCCTTTTTCCACTTTTCTTGTTTTCCTCTTTGTTATTGTTATTGTTGTTGTTGTTGTTGGTGTTGCTGTTTTTGACTAAATTGCGTAAATTATTGGCATATGTTGTCTTCGGCGCAATGAGACACATTTTGAACCCTTTTCGTTGGCAGTGTCGACCAGAGAGGATGTCGCTGAAATTGACAGTCCCACATTGTTGGGGCGCGGCTGAGCGGTGAAGTGCAGTGTGAACTAACAGAGGATGGGTGGGGGGTTGGAATAGGAATTGTCAGTATGGTAGGTATAGAGATACTTTGGCGTGGCATTTCATTCCAATTTTTAGCTGGGGCTGCCTTCAGGCTGCCAGTTGCCTGTCAGTTTCGCTCGCTACGTTTTCCTTTTTTTTTTTTTCTTTGCTGCTCTTCTCTCTCTCTCACCCGCTCTCTCTTGTTCTCTATCCCCCTCTCTCCCTATGTCTTGCCTTTTATCATTTGTATTTGTTCCCATTCTTTGGCATTTTATGTGCGCTATTTCGCGAAGTAGAACAATAGCCACGCTTCTGAAACTGGAAATGAAAACTGCGAATGGGTCTTGGACGAATACACTCACAAAAAAAAAAAAAAATAGCAAAATAACAGAACTAAAATAAAGTACGCTTGATAAGCGTTTGCCACAAATTTCTAAATCCTTTTGCCAAAACACACATTTCTTATTTATTTGAAATTCTTCTGCTCAAATTAAAAAGGGCAAACTAGGACATTGCTTTTGCTGAGTGTAGCTGGTAGCTGGTAGCTGGCTTGCCTGGCCGTAGGACCTACGCCGACACATTCATTCAACATTTTCTCCTTCTTCTCCTGCTCCTGCTCCTGCTCCTCGTGCCTCTCCCCCCAGCATCTTCATCATCTTCCATTTTCTTCTTTTGCCAGCTTTATGTGCTCTTTTGTTACAACTAAACGCGATGCGATGCGATGCGATGGCGAACTCCGCCACTAGAAATACTTCATCTGCTTTTTTAGCTACTTTTTTCTTACCAAATACGAATAAGTGAGAGAGCGAAAGAGAGAGAGAGAGAGCGAGCGATGGCTCCACTCACTCACGTTGCTTTTGAGCCCTTTTTCTGCTGGTGTTGGTGCTTTTCCAACTTTATTGTCTTGCCAAAGAAATAGACTTTTAATATACTTCTAGAGCCCAGCACAGAACACAATATATATGTATGTGTGTGTGGAAATATTAGGAGATTTTGCCAGTTCATTGACTTGCCACAACAATAGTTTGAAGTTTGTCTGCCAAAATATGAGCAACCATTTAAAAACATAACTCCTAAAAAGTTAACTACAAGCGCTTAAAAATTTACCAAACAAAGTTATGGCAATGAGAGGAGGAGAAAGAGAGAGACAGAGAGAGAGAGAGGGTGTCACAGACAGAGAGAAAGAGAGAAAGTTGCGTGAAGGCACCAAAAGTTGATCGTGATGCGAAATAATAAAATAATAATAATAAACAAAAACATTTGTTATCAATGAGAAATTCTACAATTTCGTTTAAAAATAGTTATTTACAAAACACTGTTTCATAAAGATAAGGCAAAAAAATATATATTGAACCATCGTTAAAATCGTTGCTTTTACAATAAATAAAATATATTTAATTTGGGAAGTTAAGAAAATTTAATATTTTCGCTGTCTGATTCCAAGACGAAAAGTGAAGCTCAGCCAATAATTGGAAATGTCTGACAAGCAGCATGCAGCAAGTCGAGCAGGATGCAATTCCCGCCAAAAAAACAGTTGGAGGAAAAAGGAGCAAGACGGAGCAAAGGGGCAAATGGGAGCAAAGGGACAGTTGGAAATGTTTAAATCGGAACTGTGCCAAACTGGAGACACAGCTGGAGCACCTGCACCAGACAACAACCATTGCAAAGTGAATAAAGTACGTGAGTAGAATATATACACTGCAAAAAAAAAAAATCTACTGCTCAAGCATATGCTTATAATTATATGCAGAAGTATATCCAAGATTAATAATGGGAAGAATCATTTGAAATATCGCATTTATTATCTTTATATGTGGCACAGTTGGCATCTAAGGAAACAATTTTGAAAATGCTTTAACTAAGTTTGATACACGCTTTCTAGCTTAAATAAAAAATATTTGTATTTTTCTTTTTTTTTTTAGAGAGTTTGGTTTAAATATTAATTCTTTGTAATTCTTAGTAAATTTGTTGATCTTTGTGTTAAGTTTTCGGCTGCTGTCACACTCAAAACAAATTAGTTGCCAACTGTCCGAAACAAATGTTGCGTGTGGGTGGGTAGGTGTGTGTATGGGTGTGTGTGAGACTGTGTGTGGATGGGTGTAGTAGCAAAAGTAACAGCCAGCTTTGGCTATAGACCGATTTCAGAGTTGATTTCGATATCGATTCTATGGCTGTGCTTGCATACTCCACTTTTCAGGTATGTTGATTGCTAGCCAAGCGCTGGACTGAATGGGGGGGAGGGAGGGAGAGGGAGGGATCCAATAGGAAGCGGCAACTTCTGCGGCTCTCTTTTGATGGCCAAGCGCAGCAGGAGAGGCACAAGGAGAGTCGCCTCTTGTTGGCATTTTATTTTTCTTTCGTTTTTTTTTTTTTTGCGTCCTGTTGGCTTGAGTGACTGGGTCAAGAGGTCATGTCACATATCGAGCTGCAGTGCCGGGGTGGGTCCGGTGCTGCGTGGCACAGTGCAGGAATTTGATCAGTTAGTAAGTGAGTGGAAATTGCTGCATGTGCCATGCAAAATTTCACTACGCAAACTTTGTGGCAAAAAAGGAAGAAAAAAACAAAAAAAAAACTGCTACTTCCCTGTTGTCCCCTCTGATTTGCGTTGGTTTCCCACCATATTTTGCAATGTTGTTTTTTTCTTATCCGGTTATAATTTCTTGTGCTTCTTCTTTCTTCTTCACTCCCACTTTGGGTTTGATTTGAGTGCAAATGCACTTGAAGTTTTGGCAATGTTGTTGTTTAACAGGAAACCGGAAGTCGAAGCCGAACCCAAACAGAAGTCGAAACTTCTGCCAAGTAAACTAAACTAGAACTAAACTAGACTTAACTAAACTAACCCAGAACCCATAGCTCTTTGAATATGAAAGCAAACAACTTTTGCTCCGACACCACCTGCTAACCACCTGACCCAAGAAGGCACTTCTCGAAAGGAAAATACACCCACAGAAATTACTTATGTATATTATATATGATGCTTTTGTTGTTGTTGTTGTTGTTGTTGTTGCTGTTCTTTTTTTATTTTGTGGTGGAGTTGTGAAGTAGGTCATTAGGGGTGTTCGTTGTCCGTCCGTTGGGCTACTTGAATTATTAAATGTTTGCTCACATTGCAAGTGGAACACATTTTGACGACTTTTCCTCCATTTCTCAGTGCTAGACTTGCAATCCGACTGACGTTCAAATGCAACGTAAAAGTTTTCCAACTGAGAACAGCAAAAAAAAAAAAAACGAAAACGAAAATCCCTCAACGGACTATTAAATTTTGTTGTGGGAATATACCCAGTAAATTTGTGTAATACCAATTCCCAGCATATTAACCGTGCTTTACATATGCTCTAATATTTATTTCAAAAGTATAAGCATTTTTTTTTTTAGCTCAATTTTTATATTTTATGAGTAGAGTGTATCTATTTGCCACATGTTGGGTCTGCTTCAAAAGTGAGTATTTATCGAAGACTGCAAAATTGACTCCTTTCTTACCAGCGCCTTTAGTTAATTTGTGATTTGCATAAACAGAACTTACCTGTGGGAAGAGAGAAGGGTTAAAATAAATATTATTAGTAATTGGTTGCTCAATGTTGTTTCAATTGTTACTACAATTGCAACATAAATTAAGTTACTCGGCCGTAAATACAGTTTCCTAACTAACTCAACATCAAATTTGAAATTTGTAAATCACATTAATATTAATTGAATTGCTTAAGTTGTTTCAATACCAAGTCCATTTGACTTTCAAACAATGTCGACTATGTAATACCCATTAAAAATAAAACTTTTTTTTCTTAATTTATTTTTTAGGTAAACTTAAGTAAGATTTATGACAATTAAATGTATTTAATTTATATGGTTAAATGTTGCTGTATATTAAATATATAAATTCGATTTTTACATTTGCATTTTGGAGTGATAAAATTCTTGCACAATTATTTAATGACTTCAATTTTGAATGCCTCATATTTACAGGGTATATTTTAACTTTTGTATCCATAAGTTTCCTGTTTAACTATCAGACACACACACACATACATAATACAAGATATATATGTATATATATATACATACGTAAATACATAATCTTAATTTGTGCTAGCAAATTGTTCTTCCTTGCAAATAATACCTTCATCATTATGATTATTTATGATTTACACACAACACACACACACACACACACACACACATAGATATTGTTGTTTGAGCAGCTTGTCCAAGATTTTGTCTTAACATCTTCAATTTGTTAGGGATAAATGCTTGTTTTCTCGCACATATTGGGAGTCGTGCAATAAAAAGTAATTGCAATTTTGCACCCCAAAAAATATAATAAAAAATGCGAACACAACAACTAACAAAATATATATTCTAACCCAGTTACACAAAAATTCCACATCCAAATAAAAACCCCCCAATGCATGGCAATGTTTGCTGTCTCAATCTGTCTCACTCGCTCGCTCTCTATTTCGTTCTCTCTCTCTCTCTCGCTCAGGCCATACTTTGTAGCCAGTGTAGCATCTTCATAGAAGCATGCAATGAGTCGTTGTTATTGTTGTTGACCGCCCCATTTTGTTACCCCCCCCCCCCTACACCACTCACCCCCCCCCCCCCCCACACACACACACACACACCCATTTGCCATCTGCAGGCACTCAGCTGTTTTGGCTCGTTGCTCATAAAACTCACTCAAGGAAAAAAAAAAAAAAAAAAAATACGAATGCTTTTCGATATGAAATGCATGAAACTGACAGCCAAACATATTGCGCCACAATATTTACCACAACAGCAACAAACATCCAATTTTGAACCCCTTCACCCACCCACCCCCTTTCATTTGCTATGCCATCCCACCAACTCCTCCTATAACCAGTTTGCTGACTGTTGGTTACCACTTGGCCATTGCCTCGCTTCATCGCTCTGAGCCTGGAGTGCTTCTGCTTCTATCAAACACTTTGCTATCTACATATCTACACTTAAAGAAAATACTTATTCGAAATATTTACGATACTTAAGAGAATTTTGGAAAGAAAAAAATAATAATAATTATTACCAACGCTTGGATTTTATTCATTGAACCCAAAAATATTAAAATATGTATGTAGAAATGAGACATATATAGTTTTTCTCGCAGTGCAACCCAAATCACTACACTTTTTTCGCATTCACTGCGGACTGAGGCTATTTGGCATTGTTGTTGTTGTTGTTGTTGTTGTTGTTGTTGTTGTTGTTGTTGTGGCCTGTTTTATGGCAAAAGGATATTTGCACAATATCCACATGCGACAGACGAACTTCGCGTCTACCCACATTTATACTTTATACAGATAGGGTTATTCCCACCCACTCGCTGCACAAAATACACAACACACCACATTCCCCTCCCCTTCTCCCCCATGTCCCTCTTCCCACGTCTCAGTATAGCTCACTCTTGGCGCATCAAAATGCATATTGTACACTCGACAAGATACTCGCGCGCTTTTAATATGCAACTTGGCAACTCAGCAGCCGACAGTCGGCATTGGGGTGGTCCTGGATGGTGTTTGACTGTATTGAGGTTATGGTTTATATCCTAAGTGGGCTTTTGTGTGCCATAAGCACAACGAACGTTGATGTTGGAAGAGATAATACCAAAAGCAAGCTGTTAAACTTAAAATAGGTTTTGGATTTACAACTTAAATGCACATTCAGTAAGTGGCAGTTGTATGGAAACCACCATCAGTCGATTTCTATCGATTGCTAATTAATCGAATGCTTGACTAAGTGAATGGACAGTTGAATGGTATATTAATATATATATTATTTAGTGGGCAGACCCTCGTCTACTCGTCATTTATAATAATTCCAATTGCTTTAACTGCTCGACAACAAACTTGAATCTATCGATAAGAAACGATAGAAACGCCTTGTCGATTTATATTAAATGGCTTAAATTAAAGTAAATATTAAAAAGGAAAATGACAACTGTCAACTGTCAATGCTTAAGTTAGCGAAGCGTTTGTTATCGCTAATGTTATCGATATGCATATTTACCTGCTGGAATGGTTCGGCTCGTGGGCAAAGGGCTCGGCATAAATATTACGCACAGGCGGCACACGGCGCGGCAATGGTGGCGGCACCGGATTATAGCCATCCATAATCGTATCACAATCGGAGTACTTCATCGATTTCATAGTCATTTTGGTTTGGTTTCGTTTGCTGCTTCTGTTGCTTATTGTGTTTCGTATATTTAAGTGCTATCGGTTTATCGTGTTTATCTATAAACTCCACACACAACACACTCCAAAACTTGCACACACAGACACACACAGACACACTCGTCGCGCGTTTTACACACGTTTTACAATTTGCTGCGGCGCCCGCTTGTTTGTTTGCCACTCTATTTGCATTCACATATAAATTTGAATATGATAATTTCAGTGTAATTATTATTAATTATTATTGGCCACGTTGCATTTTGTTTGCGTTTTAATTAATCATCGCACCAAGTTCGGTTTGCTTAATTATGCGTTATCAGTTCGGATGCTTCTCCCTCTCTCTCTCTCTCTCACTCACTCTCCGTACTTGCCCCCAAACAGGAGCTACTCCTGCTGCTGCTGCTGCTGCTGCTGCTGCTGCTGCTGCTGCTGCTCTTTGCTGTCCTGGGGGCAGGCACTGGTGGAGGTGGCTGCTGCTGCTGCTGCTGGCATCGCTGCCGCCGTCAGCACTTTTAATTGAATGCAAATATTCATTTACTTTTAAGCTCTCTTTCTCTGTCTCTGTCTCTGTCTCTGTCTCTTTCTCTCTTACTCGCTCTTTATATCTCTCTCTCTCTCTCTCTCTTTTTTTGATAGCTTCGCTCTTTTGCTCTCTCTCTCGCTTGTTGATATTGTTGTTGCTGCTTTCACATATTTGGTTTGCGACAAGTGCTTAAAAAACACACGCGGAAAGTGTTTACTTTGGATTAATTTTTGATATTGACTGACGCCTCGTCCTGTGAGAAAAGGATTAGATAAAAATAATATTATGATGAGCATTAAATACATAGTTCTTTCGATGACCATTTACGCTTTCTCGTTTCACTTGCGGTTTTGCTCTCAGTTTTATTCGTTGCAGCCTTTTGCGTTTAAGAAAATTCAATTCAACTATTAAATTCCGTTTAAACTACAAGTTAATATTAAAAAAAAAAAACGCATATTTTGTACTATTTTTTTTTTTCATAAATATCATAATCATAATATTAAAAAAAAGGAATAATTACACATTATATTAATATTTTAATATTAAATCAATTACTTAAATTCATTTATTTTTAACTAAATAAACGCAAATTTCTCAAGTTGAAATGTTTTGCTTAAAAACTTATTTTTTAACCATTTTTAACCAGCTACGTTAAATGTTTAATTTCGCTTTAAACACTTCAAATAACTAATTCTAAGCATTTCACCTATTAATTTGTTGCACAATTATGGACTTCATTTGTTGCACAAATTGTGATTTTCAAACAACACACAAGACAAAATTATAAAGAATCCATATGCTTGAATGCTTTGCTTGTGGTTATCGATTAATGTCAAATAAACACATAAGAATCAAGCAAACTTATCAATTTATGTTGCTCATTCAACTGGAAATTCCAAAGGATTGAAATACCTTATGTGCAGTCTACAGACTACCCAGACAAAGCTATACACACACACGCACACACACACATATATACGTACACACACCTCGTCACAGACACTTATTTCCGGCCATTTTTCGGATTGTGAAATAATTTCAAGCATCGATTTTTAGGTATCGACTCAAATGCAGCTCAACACAAAATCATCTTTTGGCTCAGCTCCAACTCGAACCGACCTGCACCCCCAAAAGAGGAGACTGGCCAACAAATGGACACATCAAATTTGCTGTGCACACATTGTGTATGTGTGTTTTGTACACCTCCCCCGCCCAAACCCCCCTTAACAACCATTTCGCGTTCAGTTCGCAAACAATCAAAATAAGTGTGCAACTAAATTTGTATCTCTAACTGTATCTTTTTTATATAGCAATATAAAAGTAGATATATCTATATCGATATACATATATAAAGCTGTGGATGTATATATATATATATATAGAACTGTTACTTAACTATAAATTATTTGTATCTATAGCTAACACTATCTGTATCCTATAACTTTAAATGTATCTAAAGCTGTGTTTTTTATTTTTGTATCTCTGAGATTTAGCTGTATCTATAGCTGTTACTCTAGCTGTATCTGCATCTGCATCTGCAAATGTATCTCCTCAGTTGTATCTGCATCTGTATCACAAGTTGGCATCTATCTAATTCCAATGCTCAACATATTTGTTACACTTACTCGCTGAGCTCCTCTTGGCTTTGGCTCTGTCTGGCAGCTACAAGCCTACAAGTTGTTCTTGTTGTTGTTGTTTTTGTTGTTGTTGTGTTTCATGTATCGATCTAATCACAAAATCCCACCCATGATGTACACCAGCAACAACAACAACAACAACAACAGCAACACACAAATATTCAAAGTCATCGTGTAATATTGAAAAAATAAATACACACATATAATATACATATATATATATATATATATATATATATATATATATATATATACATATACATATATACGAGGGTGGTGGGGGATTATTTGGGTACTTGAGGCCAGACAAGAGGCAAAGACGCACGACAATGCCAAACAATTTCAAAAGTAATCCGTTATTGTGGTCGACAAAATAAAAAAAAAAAACACCCAAGAAAAGAAAAGAAAAAAATAAAGCACAAATATGAATCTGAAAGATACATTGACCGGTGGGCATATCTTGTGGATTTTCATTTCAAATTAAATTTATGAGATGGCAGAAAATGAATAAAAATTGAATTACAAAAGGTGGCGTGAACCTGCTGCCCGACAGTCCAGTGTGTGTGTGTGTGTGTGTGTAAGTGTGCGACACCTGAAATGAACCGCAATAGATGCTCATGCTGATGCTGAAACAGATACAGATACAAATACAGATACAGATACAGCTGCAGACCACAAGCAGTGCTTCTTTGTTAGTTGCTAGAAAATGTATCGAAATGCAGCAATGCAGCTAATTTTCGATTAATCAAAACCACATCGCACTTGGAGAGCAACACACACACAAACATATTTCGAGGGTGAAAGGATTGGGCGTGGCACATTAATTCACACACCGACACAACAAACAACAACAAAAAAAAAAAAAAAATGAGCTGGCTAGTTTTAGCGCAGCAAACTTCATTTTCTACTCCACAGTTACTAGATACATTTGTATCTTTTTTTGGTTCATTATCAACGTCATCATCACCTCGCACTCCTCATCATCATCTTTAACTGTTGCCTAATTCTTCTCTCCTCAAAATTATCCATAGCAACTAACAAAACATTTTTTCAGCAATGTTAACAATTTCAAGTTCATTAAAAATTATATTTAACTGCATATTTTCCATCGATTCTGTTTTTTTTTTTTTGTCGACTGTGCAATATTTTCCCCCAATCACTTACAAATATTTCAACAACGCTGATATTTTTGAGGCTTAATCATATAATTGCCACACGCCACGTGCTTCTTTTTGCTGCATGCCATAATAAAAAAAAGAACACCACAACAACAACATTATTGACATGAAGTTTTTTTTTGTTTGTGCAAAAAAAAACACCTTTTTTTTAGCTAATTGAGAGCGTTCGAAGTGTTTCGATGCAATCAACATGAAATGTGTTAATGATCATTGACTCTAATTGAAGCACGTACAAAATATGTCATTGAATTGATACTCGTACAAAATAACGGCATATTTGTTGCACTTGCATCGCAAATGGATGAGCCTGCTTCATTTTTCAAAAGAGATTAAATACATTAAATGCTTAACAGTCAAGATAACATATATCTATATATATTTATATCTTGCAATTATTATTTAATAGTTAATTAAATATCCAGTTTTGACCCCTCCTCACAGATTTTAATTCAATTTATATTTATATAAATAATTATATATATAGCTGAGCATTGATATATATTTTAGGCATATAGAAGAATTATTATTTTATTATAAATCCAAAAAAGTGGTGAAAGGAGTTTTATCGAAGAGTGAAATGGTCAAATGGATCAATGGGATTATAAAAGGGAACTTTGCATTGTTTGCATATTTATCTATATATATATATATATATAAATATGTTTATATATATTTATAATCATTCTTAGCTTTCATTTGTTATGGCTAACGTTTTGTTGGCTGATATCATTCGAGAGACGTCTGCTTCTGCATATCTTTCTCTTTCTCTTTCTCTTTCTCTATCTCTATCTCTATCTCTGTCCCTCTCAAAGTCCGGCATATTTTCTGACCTAAACTACAAACTGGCATCTTGAGCTCTGCCTTCGCATCCAGTTCCGTCTGCCGTTTGTTTTCTGTTGCTGCTTCTTTTTGAGGCACAGAGGCAGATATCCCCAAGATTTAGTGGCCACAAACACGAAATGCTGTCCGTTGTCTTTTGTCTCTGTTGTCGTCTCCGCTGACTACTGCCTCTTAGCTCTAAGCCAGTCATGACCATAACTCCACCCCTTCCCTCTCTCTCTCCCCCCCCCCTCCTCATCTCATTGACCCCTTCCATAGCACTGAGCCGTCATTAATCTCTGCTTGCGCTGGCTACCAGTTCGCTGCACTCGGAGAGCGAGTGAGTGACTAAAGAAAAAAAAAAAAAAAAACAACCTACGCAAAAAATGCAGCGCGAAAAAAAGGCAAGCTCTCTGAGCTGAGCTCACAAGTGGCACGAAGGGGTGGGGGACAAGGGGTACGGTGGCAGTTAGCCTGGCTAGTTGGAGGCTGGGATCAAGCTTTGGCGGAGCTGCTCCTTAAATTTTGTTTTGTAGTGCAAATCATGTTGACGCCCCCCGCGCCACAAAAAAAAAAAACAAAAACAAAAACAATATAAAAAAAGCAGGAAGAAAAAATTAATTTCTTATGTGGCCAAATGCTACCAAACGGGTTCTGAGCAGGTTTAGTTTTTCTGAAAAATGGCTACAGGGTACATTGGCATATCGGCTGTATAAAGTGAAAAATAATATATATATAAAAATAAATATAATCTGGGTTCATAAAATATGTGCTTGTCGAAGACAGTGGAGAAGGCAAATGTGGAAGAAACATGGGTGTTTATATGGAAACTAATAAAATAATAAATAAAATAAAATTATATAAATGAGCAATGATTTTATGATTAAAAGTTTTCCATTATAAACATCGATCATACTCCTAATAGTGGCTCAGGATCACAGACAGGTTAGCTGGCTCCCATTTTGCTCTCTTATTGGTTCCCTTTTAACTACCTTCCTGATCCACTCGATGTTGCCCCCTCAAAGCATGCTCATATGTTGCACTTACAGGGTATGGCGCAGCAGTGCACATCCAAACTGCAAACGTTCTTGTGTCGCTTTCAAGCTTTAGCCGTTGTTGCTTCTGCTTGTCTTATTTTGGCCAAGCCAGTTTTAGTTTTGCAAACGGGTTTTCTTGCCGGTGGCAACTTTGCGCTGCTGCTGTTGCAAGTGATCTCCTAGTGACCCACCCTCCCCCTTCAGTCACTCCTAATACCCAGTTGCAGTACTTTTGCAATTAAAATTCGATTTTTATTGGCTTTATGACTGCTTATTTTTTGTTTTTTTGTTTGTTATATTGTTTGTATGCTTGTATTGCATATAAAACAATTAAACGGCATTCAAATGCTTGTTGTGTTTATAAATACCAACCTATAAAGCGTGGTGTGGGGATTATTAGGGTGGCCCCTTCCACCAGAACTAGAGACAACACATATTCTTGCCGCACATTTGCCACAAATGTCAAAAATAATCATCATGGGCAACATGGACATTTCATTTCATTTGACAACATAAGCGGGGCAGACCCGACATTTCTCCCACTGCACCCCCTCCCAACCAACCAAACACGCCCCACTTCTCGGCTAGTGCCACTCCCCGTCCCCCTGGCAAGTTGTATCCAACTTAAAATATTAGCCGCGCCCAGACAAACAAACCAAAGGGTTACCCAAAAACATTTTTATGTGTGGATTTTATTTCTTGAGCGTCTGCTTGTTGTTATTGCATTTAGAAATGAATGGTGTGGGGGGGGGGGTGGTGGAGAGTGGATGGTTCCCCTTCGATTTTTATGAGTGGGAAGTGCGTGCCACAAAATTGTGGATGCTCCGTCTGGAAGATCATTTCGAGGCCCCATTTTTGTGTGTGCCTCAGCTCTCAGCTCTCAGTTCTCAGTTCATCTACATGTGTGCATACATATAAAATATATGTTTTTCCAATTAGCGTTTATTTGGTTTTTCATTTTCTGTTTTATGTTATGCCAGATAAATAACAACACAAACAACAAAAACAACAATTAAACCGGCAGCAGGCAACAAAAGACAACTACAAAAACAAACTGTGAACCATTCCAACGAAAGTGTTGTCAAAGTTCATTTATGGGCCACGGAGGAAGAGAAAGAAAGAGAAAAAATTAGATCTGCGTGGTGTGATGATAGGGATGGAAGGGGGCCATGCAGCTGCATTGATTGGAGGACAGCTAATTGGCTAAGCCAATAGTATCTGCTAAGAAACAAAAAGTGTGATTTGAAAATGAAAAAGAAACGAATGAAAAAGCACCAAACAGAATCTTTTGTCAATCAAATTTGTGTTCCCAGAATGCATGCACTGGAATGCAGTTTAAGAAAGCAATTAATGTCAAATCTTTTGAATCATACTTGGGAAAGTGCAAATGTTATGAGAGGAACTTTTAGTCATTTTCTACTGTAAATATGCTTATAAAGCAAATGTTAATGAATATAGCTAAATAAGGAATTTGGTGCAGAGTAAGTAAATCTTATTATCTTATCTGCTGCTTCCTCGCTATCGTATAAATCATCTGAATAAAGACGACTAAATTGATATCTTGAGATGGCAATCATTTGGCTGACTGCATGACAGAGAGTGCGGAATGCAGCGGGATCTTGAATATGTATATGCATTCACATATACACTCTTACACACATATATACGTGTGTGCACAAAAAGAGTTTCCTTTTGCACGCTCTCTCGCTCTCTCTTTGCCTTGTTCTCAATCGTACATAAATTAACGCCCCTGTCATATGCAGTCGTATTTCAAGGTCTTGCCAGAGTCAACGCATTGCATAAGGTATGTGTATAAGTGGGAGGGGAGGGGTATTTTAAGCATAACCGCAGGCTGCCCGCACGCACGCGTTCTGCATGGGCAATGAGAATGAGAATGGAAGTGGGAAAGGGAAGGGACAAGGGAAAGGAAGAGGCAAAGGGGAGGGAAATCAAAAATATTCGAGTTCGAGGTTCGAGGTTCGGCGACTGCAGCACGAGATGCACTTTGCTGCCGTTCTTCTTCTCCTTCTTCTTTTGCTGTTGAAAATATTTTGCGTGCCTTGAGATTTATGCGATCTTTTGTTGCTGTTGTTGTTTTTGTATTTGCTTTATGGGTAATTCTCAATGTAAGAAAGAATGCTTCATCTGCTGTGCTTGGCGTTTATTTGTCTTGATAGTTTTATTGCTTTTAGATTTATGAGCTCTTCTCTCTCGCATTCGCGCCCGCTCTCCATTAACACCAGCAGCCCTAGCGATCGTTATGAAATGAGCATCGTCATAATGATAATGATGATGATGATGATGATGATGATTATGATGATTATGACGATGATAATGATGATGCGCACATGTCACTGGAAATGTGTTCACACCTCCGAAATTATGAAGCAGCAACCCTCGAGTTGAAAAGTTGCAAGTTGCCAGTTGCCAGACACATGTGGCAGTGTTGATTGACGGACAACCACAAAAAGTGGAAGGAGCAGGAAAGAGAGAGCGAGAGAGAGAGAGATAATTTGGTTGATTTCTTTCGTTCATTAGCCAACAGAATTTTCATTGACTGAATGCATTTCAAGGGAAATCACTTGATGTATTCAAGTTTGTAGAAAAGTTTTATGTCTAAGTTTAATAGTTACATAAGTTGGAAACTTATTTATTTAGAGATTATTAACAAAGAATTCTAAAGTTCAATTACTTAGATTGAAGTTGGGAAAAGTTGTGTAAAAAGTTAGTAAAATTTATATTTGTTATAAATTATGAACATCTTTCGATAATTTTATCTCCTAAAAATACCACAAGTCAGTAGAATTTTGATTTAATCAATAGTTCACCCATATCTGCTTGAAATGAGTTTGACTCAAAAGTCTTTGGGGAGTTTAAAACCAAGCTAAGATAGATAAGTGTAAATTAATAATGAAACCAAATAAGAATTTTATTTAATTTTTACATATGTTCTCAGAGAAGAATTCCCCAAGAGGCGAATTTAAATATCTTAAAAATCAACAACAACAGCAAAAATTCAATGAAACAAATAAGCTGAAAAACAAAAAGGGAAAAAAAAAAAAAAAAAAAAGGAAATGCCTCGTTTGAAGTGAGTTTATGTGTGTTTGACTGTCTCTCAAACAGGTTGGAAGCGCAGCGATAACTTATCAGAGAGCTAGGCAGGCACCTATACACACACACATGCACACGCACACGCACACACACACATTGGGAATGTGAGCTAAGCATCATGCAAAATGAATTTAACGGTTTTCCTACAAGAGCCGCCCGCAGTTATGAAATATAAAATTTCATTTTAAGCTGAGGTTCGTACATGAACAACTCGAGAACTCGTCCCTCCACCACCCCTATGCGATGAAAATCTTTGGAGGCATTTCATAAATATGAAAAATTGTGACTACTAACTAAAAATAACAAGAAGAACAATAAACTTTGATAAGACCTAAATAAAAAAAATATACAAACTTTGCACAAAGGGCAAGCAGGATGGTGCGGAAGAGTGCAGAGAGGACAAAAGAAGATGTTGTACCTAAAAATGTTAATATTTATTGAAAGCATCAAAAAACTGTAAAAGGGCGTGCGAAATGCGCGGAAGCAAGACGGAGAGTGAGAGAGAGAGATGAACGGAAAGAGAGAGAGGTGTGGAAAGGAAAGACCTAGAGCATGCTGCTTGATGCTTTTGTAGATTTTATTACGAACATTACAACCAAAATTAATAAAAGTGGAGAACAAGAAAGAGAGAGAGAGAACAGTTATTTGACGGTTAAAGCTGTGACTGAAATACCCTGCCCAAGATTCGACGTATATTAATTTGATTTGCCTTTCAAGCATAAGCAAAAGCCTCGACAAAATCAAAATGCTCAAGGTGCAATTATCAAAATAATATATTCAATTGTGAGTTGAATTTAATAGACTTATAATAATAAAAAAACAATAATATTTGAAATAATAAAATGCTTTGCTTAGCAGGAGTCAAAAGAACATTTTTAATTTGTAAATTTCATATTTATTTTCTTGACCAAAACGCTTTGAATATGTGTTATTATTGGACAGATATCAACATATTGAAAATGCCCATAATTATGTAGAGAAAGAGCAAATGTCACAAAAATCCTGCGGCTTTTAAGATACTCGTTGATGTCAGGGCAACATAGCAAGAGATAAAAGTACATGCAGCATAATAAAAAGTTAAGCTCAAGCAAATATATATATATATATATATATATATACATATACATATATAATAATATATATGTGTGTGTGTGTGTGTGTGTGTCTGTATGACAAAAGAGCAATTTGTTATTTAATGAAACTGAAAATGAAATAAGTCGACAATACTACAGGAATTGTGTGAGGGCAACAACACAAAAAAGATAAACACACACACAACAACATCAACACACTACAACAACAACAAGCACAACAACAGCACACAAACCCAGTAAGTTGCAGATACAAAGATACTTCAGCTTTGACAAAAAAAAAAAAAAAGTGTATCTGCAAGATGAAAAGCATTAACACAGCGCATGCTAATAGTAAATGCATACACACACACACACACACACACACACATACACATACACACACAGCAGCGTCTTGTTTAACTTCTTATGAAGAAAATTGTTAGGGCACATATTGCTTGGGTCCAGAGACCAAAGACTAGGCAGCCTTTGATTGCTATCAGCAACAACAACAAGCAGAACAACAATGACAACAAGCAGAGAAGAAGAAGAAGAAAAAGAAGCAGAACAAGGAACTGCCTCGTAAAAACCAGCTTGCATAAGAGTGCCAAAGCCAACCGCCCCCACACCCCCTCCTTTTCCAGCAAATCCTCTTCCCCTGCAGTCGAAAAACTGTATCTGTATTTTTGACATTAAACAGCAAACAGCAACAACAACAACAACAACAACAATAAGCTAAGCTAATAAAGCAAGGGACAAACATCCACCAAACACACACCACCACCACCACCACCCCCCAGACACCACCCATATGGCCAGTGCCAAGGCCAAGCCACATATTCAGTATTGTTGCTTAAGCGTCGCTAAGTGAAAAAAGTTGTTTTTCATTTGTAATTTTTTTTTCTTTTTTGTGTCACAGAACATTGCAACATCTTTCAGACACACACACACATTTTATGACTCGGTAATAATCCACACAACAAAAACAACAAACAAAAAAAAACAAATTTCCAAAATGTTTCTTGCTGAAAATTAAGGAACCGAAAGTAATGCAACTTACAAATTTAAAAAGCTTCTTTCAACAAATGTTGTCATAAAAAAAAAGTTCAATTTGGTTTTTTTATTTTTTTTATTCGATATTAATCCCAAATAAGCTCGGTTCTGAAGTTGAGTCTGCAGAAGTTCATGTTTTATTGAGCAAACTCTTATGTAAAATTTTATATTTTAACTTTAACATCAAAGTGCAATTTGCTGATAATATTTTCAACCTTTCAGTTTTAAGCTAAACTGTTGCGGAACCGTTCAGAATCTCAGAGATGTAGATGAGGCTGAAACAATTCAGTTCAGTTTTGAATAGAATTAGATGCGTATAATTCAGTTTTAAACTTGAATATTCACAGCGAAAAATAATTTTGTGATATTTTTAATGTATTATTATTGATATTAAATTCTATTCTATTCAACCAATATTCAATCTGAGACTGATTTTCAGAGACAGAGAGGAAGAGAGAGAGAGAGAGAATGACAGAGAGGAAGAGAGAGTGATGGGATCTCTATATCTCCCTCCTCTCTGTCTTTCTCTCTCTCTCTCTCTCTTCCTCTCTGTCTTTCTCTCTCTCTGTATATTTCTTCTTCCAATGGCTTCAATTGTCTCTCCGAAACTTTGCAACTGTTTTTTTTTTTTTTACGTAATGTTCGACAACACAATTTATACATTAAACATTAAATATTTGGCTTAATCAAATTCCGATTTGAGCTCCATTTGGTTTTAACTGCAGTTTTAAATTATGCGTGATCTCTTTTTTTCTCGTTTTATGTTTTATGCTCAATGCTTGATTGCTTAGATTAAAATCAATTGTATTTGATTGCCCAAATCGATGCTCGATCGCGAGGGGCCCTCCACTTCCCCACTCTCCAACCCCTCTCCCCACCCACTTAATCGACAGCTTGTTAAAATTGTTTAACGAGAAACACAACAAAAATAAGCGAGACTTTAAACATGCTTGCAACACAACACAACCCACACAAAAGGAGATCGTGTCATGCACAACAGAAGAAGAAGAAGAAGAAGAAAATGACGAAGAAGTAACAGCAGACAAAGCAGCCAGAGAAGAAGTTGAAACCTTTTCATCCAAAAAGTCAGTCACCATTAGAATCATTGACAATGACAGCATTCGCCCCCACACTGGCCCCATACACAAATCGCAGACACATTTGTCGCATCACCAGTCACCCAAAAAAACAAAACAACAAAAAAGGGTTAAGGGGAATACATAGAATGGGGCAGGGGGAGGGTGAAAGTTACGTTGCGCTTCAGCGGCTTGTAACAAGACAAAAAAGACAACAAAAAAAAAAAAAAGATCAACGAGCAACCGACTAGAAAAAAAAACAAGCCACACACAACGCGACGCGGAAGAAGAAGAAACTATCTTTTTATGCACTGAAGAGAACATAATAAAAAAAAATAGCCAGAAAAGGTATAATAAGTTAAGTTGGCAGAAGGTATATATTTATATATTTATAATATATATTATAATATTAATCGTCTCTGATTAAGCCATGTTTAACAAATCGTATAAATTTGCGATCTCAGAGAGACTATAAATCCGAAAGATTTAAAATGTGGAACGCAGATCAAGTTGGTTTCAATTCTGCATTTTACAGGATAGCAGTTAGTCGAGCTAGTTTTTATTTGGGCTCTCGACTTCGAGTCGATCGTCGAGTTAACGTTGCCTCTCCACCTTCTTCCTCTACGCCCATAAAAAGGTGTTGAAAAAAAAGTTAAGAACACAAGAAGCGAGGAAATAAAAAAAAAAAAAAAAGTGTTGCAGCTTTAAGATCTGAAGAGCTTATCAGATTGAACAGATTGTTAAAGGTTTTGCATTTAAAATGAGGCAAACACACTCACGTGGGCCGATCACTACTGGGTGCATGCCCCAAAGCTGCAGATAAGACCACACGATAAACGCCATCATGCCACAACACATTTGCATGCCAAATGAGCAGCGGCAGCAACTTAAGCTGCACCTCGTTTGTCCAAACTCCAAACGAGCAACATTTTTTTCATGGGAACGTGTTTATTTTTTTAAACTTTTAATTCTTTATTTATTAATTATTTTATTAGATTTAAGGGGCATATTTAACTAGATAAAATCATTAATCATTGAGAAACATTCGTTGAATGCTTTAATTAATTTCTACAAATATTTCTTCAGCTGATCATTTTTTTTACATTAAGTATCTTAATTTTATATCAATCACAATATCGTAGCAATAATGTGTTCTTAAAGCTGACAATCACTTTTTACATAATGACAATTTGAAAATAATTGCAGACTTGAAGATATTCGAAACATGATCTCAATATTTGACAATCTTGAGTACCTAAAGAACCCTTGAAACTCTATAAAAAAAAACCAAGCATTTTCTCGAGAATCTATTTGAAAAGATAATTTGCGATATTTCATTTTTATAGTCTATGGATTTGGATTCTTACGCTGCTCAAGATCATTTTTACCGGATGAAGTCAGAGTCAGGTTTAATTGAAAACTTGCTACTTGTTGTAATTAGATTAAATATGTTTGCTTAGTTAAACATATTTTGTTTTTCGCCATGTTCACTTTGAATACTTTCTACAAGCAAATGTTGATTTAACGTTTCTGTTGCTGTTTAGTTACTTGGCATATTTCATACCCGAGTCGAACACTCTCGTCCATTACCATCTGGTTACTGCAGTATTCATTATTATAGGCGTGAGGACACGGGGGGTGAGGTATGCGGGGGTTGGGTTATTGGCACATCCATCAGCAGTTCGGTGGCTGGCAAAACGTTTTACAATTTTACAGTTTTACACATAATAAAGGCGTCAAGAGCATCATAATAATTATCAGGCCCATGACTCGAGACCAACTAACTCAGCTACCATTCAAAATATGGGGGAAAATACAAAAATCAAGCAACAAAAATTATTAAAAAAAAAAAAAAAAAACACACACACAAAATCAGCGCTGCTCATAAAATCAGCTCGTTGCATGGCAAATAAAACAAAAAGCAACAAAAAGCTAAAAAAAAAAAAAAAAAAAAAAAAAACTATTACAAACAAAGTGCTTTACTGCATGCCATAGAGAGATGGCCAGAAAGGGACGCGGTTGCGGTGGGGGAAGGGGGAAGGGGGCAAGCATGTGTTACATCTCCTCAAGCATTTCCCTCCATCCCTCCCCCCAGGCACTCCTCTTCATGCAGACTGGCACGGGTGTTGATTGGCATGTTCGGCTATGTGGCACTTGCCAGCGCAATTAGGCGGCCATTGCACTTGTCTAGGCTGGCTTTGCCTCCCAGCGTCCACGCCCTCTCCACACTCTCATATGCTCCCCGCATCATAGTCCATCATATTGCTCATATCTGGCGGCAAACACAAATATACATATACACATATACATATCCACAAACAAACACACACACACTTCCCATATCCATTTCCCGGATTGCTGTTGAAAATTTGATGGCACGACAAAAGAGCAGCAGCCGCAACAGATAAACAGACACACAGGCAAACGGACGGATAGACGGACAGACCATCAGACAGGAGGCAGTCCGTCAGTCAGAGATTGTTGCCGCTACTTCATTAGCAAATGCATTCTAATAAGTGTGGCACTATTCTTCTTCTTTCGTTTCCTACCAGTTTTTCTTGGCTTTTCAGTACATAAAAGTTGTTACTTTTTTTGGGTTCATTTTGTTTTTTTGCTGTTTTGGCCAAGCTGAGTTCATAGAAACTAGGCTAAAGTTGGGCACACATACATATTAAAAAACACATTTTATATGCTTTTTAGTAGACGTAAAAGAATTTTTCTTAAAGTAAATCTTATATTTGGTGAGCCACTCAAATATATTAATTGATTTCGAAGTTTAAGATTTTCCACTCAACTAAAATAAATACATTGAAATTGTGTTTTGTGTGTGTGTTTATTAAAGTTATAAACACACAGCGAAAGAGCAAAAAGCACTATTAAAAATTTATAGCTTACGGAGATGAATTGTGTCTTTGTTTTCTGAGCTTTGGTTTAAGAATTTGTGTGACAAAATTGTTATATATTTAATTGGAAAAATCCACTGTTGCCTTAAGAAGTTACTGAAAAGTTTTTATTGAGTAAAAAGAACAGCATTTGTTGTCTTGGAATTTGAATGGCCCAAGCAGACAACCAAAAATCACATTATTTATCTCAAGTTAAAAGAGCTCATTTTTTGAGCTTTCTTTAAGAATTAACAAGAGAAGACAAAAAAAAAAACTGTTGCCAACAATTATTGCCAAAAAATACAAAAATCGAACTTAATCTTTAGTGCTCTAAATTTTGTTTATAAATTCTCTTTCAAAGTTACAAAACTGAAATATAGAAATAACAAAATACATATAAACACTTTGCAAAAATGTCAAATAAAATATCAAAAAAATGTGATCAAACAAACTACATTCAACTATTTTTTTTTTTTGCTTTAACCATTTTTTATACTTCACATTTGTTTATATAAATTCTTTTTCTGTCAAGAGTATTTAAATGCAGGAATCTCATTCAATAAAGTTGCAAGTTTAAACCATGCCAAATGCTAATGTCAATATGATGCACACACACTCAAGTATACACACACACACACACACACACACACACAGGCACTTTGAAATATTTTATTTGGGCTTGCAGCTTAAGTATTTTATTTCCATTTTGCCAGGCAATGAATGAAAATTTGTACACACATGCAAATTGGCTGTGTGTTCGTTGAGAAGGGGCTAAGAGAGGTGTGTGGGAAAGAGGGGGGGGAGGGGGGCTTGGGGTAAACAGAAGCGAGCATAAGGAACTCTCAACTGACAAGCCAAAATGACAAACTGGCTGCCTGGTCGCTGCGGCTGTAACAATAATTGGCACAACGCCAGCATAAACTCAACTCGAGTCCATTGATGAAAAGCAGCCACACGAACAGCCCAAAGACACAGATACTGATGCGAAGTAAGAGATACAGATGCGGCTAAGAGATACAGCTAAAAGATATATCTGACAGATACCGCTACACTTGCAGCAAAAAATGTTCCAGTTTTTTCTATAACAATTTCAAAGTATTCTAAAATAAAATGCCTTTTTTTAAAAAAGCAGAAAATCTAATTTATAGCAAATTAATTTGACGAAACTCAGAATAGAGTAATAAATTCGAATCTCTCGAATGTTTAGTATGAGTTCAGTTAACACTAATGTTAAATAATAATAACCAATTAGAAATTGCTAAGTTTGACATATTTTTTCGCTGAAGTTTTTCCTTTGAATCAAAGAAAGTCACTAAAAATACATATTTAATTAATACAGTTTCTAGTAGAATAAACGAAGATATTTTTGGCAATTTTCTAGATTTCAGAACATTATGTTTTTCTTAGTGTAGCTACGATTGCAGCGCAAGTCGCAAACCGTTTCAACCGATTTAAATTTAGCCACTTGAATTTCCGCCGCAACTTTTCTATTTTTTGGATTTATATTGCTTATTTTTTTTTTTTCGTTTTATACTGCTTGTTGTTGCTTAAGAAAATATATATAAATAAAAGCAAATGAAGTGAAATATTTTGTCGACTTCCGCTCGTAATCACCAATTAGTAATGCCACACTGACAAATATGCCAAGCAACAAAAACCGAAAAACTTTCTATGGGCACTGTGGCGAGAGGGGCCTGGGTTGGGGTGTGGTGAGGGAGGTAAGAGGGGTTTGCTGCCTTTGATATATGATTTCAAATAAATTGCTTGGGCCAAAAATTGTAAGTTGCAAATGGGCGCAAAAGTTTGGGTCACACTTCTCAAGCGTTCATCATTAGTCAAAAGGCAGATGCGCAACTAAATTCAAATTCAAATTCAAATTCAAGATACAGATACACACACACACACACAGATAGAGAGATACGCATTTACAGTTGCGTCTTGTCAAATCTAGCAAATCGAAGTGTATCCATTGGAACGCACTCAGAGTAGCACTCAACATTGGAGCAGTGGCTTTTTAATGCCCCATGGGACCAATTTTCGGAAAAGCAATAAAAATGTAGCTGTATTCCCAAGATATGTGTGTGTGTGTGTGTGTGTGTGTGTATCTGTGTATATATTAATCTAACTAAATATTTTTCTATGTAAATCTATATATATATATATACATCAATCTAACTATCAAACCTTCTATGTATCTCTACATGTATCTATCTATCTTTCTATGTATCTCTATATGTATCTACGTATATATTAATTTAACTATATATTTATATATATATATACCTATGCATCTATCTATCCCTCTATCAATTAGTGAATCTACTCATCTTTGTATTTATGTGTCTATCCAAAACAAATGAAATGAAGAAAACGAATTTTTAACTAAAATTAAATCATTTTTAATTTAGTACTAATATTATCAGAATTATTGCATTTCTCTCAAATGTGAGCCTAATTTTGAAAACCATTTTGAAATATAGGCTATATGCTAGAATTAAAAATCTCCAAAATTATACCAATTAAGATTTAAAATACAATATTTAAAAGTATTTCGCATCTACATATAAAATATCAATTATTTTATAAGTATTCAATTGTTTTCACTCATATCTTTTGCCAAACTTTAACTTTAAAGTGTGTGAAAAATGGCTTAAAATTTAAATAAAAATAGCTAAAATGGCCGCAGCAGCTTCTAGAGGCTCTCCTCAACCCCAACGTCCCCCCATCCCCCACAACGATCGCCCTTTTTAGTGGGCTATTTGCGTGGTTTCCGTTTGGCTAAGTTTTTGGCTTCGCACTTTTTCGCTATTGGCCTGATATAGAAAGAGAGCGAGAACGAGAGAGAGAGAGAGAGCGAAAGTGTGCAAGAGCGAGAACCTTTTCGATATTCTATTTGTTTGGTTGCGTTTTTAGTTTTGGCCAATGAATGTGTCGTGGCCAGTAGCGCGCCCAGTTTGCCCAATCAATAGCGTCAAATAAATAATGAAAAAAAAAAAAACAAAACATTTCTGTGCAAATTCTTAAGTAAAACAGTCAAAACCCTAAGCACACCAAATACCCAACCCCATCACACACCCCCCTTAGCTGATCCCTTTGCCCTTGTTGGCCAAATGAGACTCGGTTAAAAAAGGCTTTTGATTTTCGTTTAGTTGCCGCCTTTTTGTTTTCGCAAAGATCAAAGCACATTTGGCAAATGCGAGGAAAGCAAAAGGAAAATGCGCTCAAGTGTGTGCGTGTGTGCGTGTGTGTGTGTGTGTGCGTGTGTGTGTGTGTGTGTGCACGTGTGAGTCTTTCGTTTGATTCTCGAGTGGGTGCGTTGAGGTGACGACTGCCTGAACTATACAATTCCCCAAACTCGAGCGTTTTCCTATTCAAACCGCGCCGCCAAATAGCTTTTTACGTTTACCCTTCACCTACCCTTCCCTGCACCCACACCCACTCCACTGTCCCTTTAATTCTTGTGGCATTTCATTGGTATTAAATACCGCGGCACACATTTCTCTGATATTTCTATATTACGCCAGGGGGCGTTAAGCAGCTGGAGGTGTGGGATTAGGTGGCATCAGTGGCACGACCCATTTGAGCGGCCTTTCACCTAAATACCAACTTAATTCCCCCTTGGCTTCGATTTTATTTAAACATTTTTTATTTGCATTCATTTTTTTTTATTTATTTAACTTTGTATTTTATCCAATATATTCAAATGACAGCTGATGTTAATGCATCGGCAGTCCATATATAAACGTAGACCACAAACTAAAATCTAAACTAATTGGTTTACTCACATGATAATTATATTATATATTAGAATAGTATTATTAAATATTTATCCTTAACTAGTGTTGCATATTATGAAAGTCACAGGCACAATAGATCTAATATCTCGCTGTATATGTACCCCAAACATAAAAATAATAATAATAAAATTCAGTTTCATAAATAGTATTAACAAACTATCCATCTAACAAAAGTGAACTCAGCTATTTTAATAAAACTTTGTATCTGTTCTGATCAGTGAATATATAACTGAACCAAATTCAATTGTTTTTATTGTGTTACTATATTTAAGCATTTATCATATATATGTAATTATAAACGTATCTCATAGGTTCAGGTGAAACTGGAAACTGTTTATCTGTTTGTGGCATATACTCAATTAAATTCAAATGAAACTCAAGCAATTTTGCTACCTTACGAATACTCGTACAGCAGCAGTGCTTTTGTGCCTGCCCCTGCCAATGCTTGTCATGTGCCACACTCTGAAACAGTTGCCGCATGGCCAAAAACTGCACGCAAATTTGCTTGTAATGTCTTTGCGGTTGTTGTTGTTGTTGCTTATGTTTTTGTTGATGTTGTTGCTGCTCCACGCATATTAATGAAAATCGTTTAAGTGTTTTTATTGCTGGAGTGGGTGGTGTTGATGTTGTTCTTGTTGTTGTTGGTGTTGTTGGTATTGTTGGTATTGTTGGTGTTGTGGCTGCATGGAGTCTACAAGTCTCGAGGCACGCATTCGCATAAATGTCAACCAGCAAGCAGGCAGGCAACAAACAGGCAAACACAACTCGTATTTGGGGAGACGAAGTGAAAAACTGGAGAACACTCAATGAAAATTAAAGCAATTTCCTGTGCCAATTTGAAGATGTTAAATTAAAATGCTACAACACAGATATTCAGGACCAGACAAAAGATGCCACAACACACATCCACATTGCCACACTCAGCAAAATCAAATGGGGCAAAAGCGCAATAATTACGATAGAAATTTGTGGAAAGTTGGCAACGCATTTTGGCCACTAAACTGATAAAAAGCGTTAATTGAATAACTAGTTAAACAATAACCAAATCTCTTTGAATTTCACTGCTATTCTTGAATATGAATTTTCAATATATTCCCAAAATTGCAAGATTTATCTCTGCAAGTAAAATCTGTACAAAAATAATTTCTATTTTTTTTATAATAAGTTATATAAATAAAATAAAATTAAATACATATTTTAACATTTACTTAGCTAAAGAAATATATATATATATTTTTTTTTTTAGCGTGTATTTTGTATTTGTGCTGAATCCGACAGATGCCGACAGTAAACCGAATTTGTCAGCTAACGACGAGGCCAATTGGGAAACCGCCATTCATAGATATTTAATTAGCAAACAAAGTGCGACAGCCACAGCGATAGAGAGAGAGAGAGAGAGAGAGAGAGAGAGAGAGAGAGAGAGGGTGGGAGAGAGATGGCTATAGACTTAAATTGGCAATAATATGGAAAAGAGAAGGAAAGTCGATGCTGGCAGAAGTGCAGTCAGATTCATAGTCAGAGTCGGAGACGTCAAGCAGAGGCAGCAACAAAGTAAATGAAGATGAGCACTTCCTGCAACAAAATGACAAACACGACGACAACAACAACCAGAAACAGCAACTGAAACCGCAGCAGCTCAGAGACAGATATA
This sequence comes from Drosophila longiperda, assembly GCA_035042125.1. Lineage (NCBI taxonomy): Eukaryota > Metazoa > Arthropoda > Insecta > Diptera > Drosophilidae > Drosophila > Drosophila longiperda. Next base: position 1,992,300 of record JAWNLV010000136.1, on the reverse strand, counting down.
AAGAGAGAAAGAGAGAGAGCGAGAGAGAGAGAGAGAGCAAGATAGAGAGAGAGAGCGAGAAAGAGAGGGAGATAGAAAAAGAGAGATGGAAGGGAAAGAGTACATTTTTAATCGAGTGCAACATCATGAATGACAGAAGCCGCCGTCAGTTTTGTTTGTTTGTTGTGCGAGTGTGCAAGTGTGCAAGTGTATCTGTGTGTGTGTGTGTGTGCGTATATCTTTTATACGAATGAGTTAAATGCTACGCTCGAGTTGAGTGAGTGATGCATCCCAGGGCGCATCCGTAAGATAAACAGGCGCAGCACGCAACGTTTAACTTTTAATTTGCAGCTGCACAACAACTCTCTGTGTGTTTATGTGTGTGTGTGTGTGTGTGTGTGTGCGCATGTTGTGGGTGCCTGTTACCCATTAGTAGAACACACAACATACACACCGCAACAACACATAGGTCATGGCCATGCAACGTTGCGCAAATTCAATGCTCAAATTATTTTATCAAAAAACAAAAAAAAAAAAAAGAAACATAAGAAACAACTTAAAAGTTAAAGAAAACAACGAACAAGCTTAATAATATACCCTGTACCCATTGAGAATCGCTATATATATATATATCGGTCTGTCTGCCTATAGCAACAAATTAATCTCAGATATTAATGCACAATTGTACAAATAGAGACAGATATATATTTATATAGATTAAAATCAGAATTTTATTTGCTTTAGCTATAATTATAAAATACCCTATATATATTATTATATTTCCAATCAACTGTGTTAAAATTTCATTAAGATCAAAAAATGTATTTTGATATTCCACTCGCAAAAGTTAACAATTTATTACAGGATATCTGCTAGTCGAGCTGTATCTCATCTTCTTATTTATTTTTATTTTTTTTTTTTGGTACCATTAAATTATTTTTTATTCTGCGATTTATATTCAATACTATAACTTAATCTATAAATCGTGTTCATTGCTATTGTTATTGCTTTTTGACAAATACATCTTTCGCAACACCTTTCAATTACTCACTTTTTTTATCATTGACACTGGCAATTGCAAGTTGCAACATTGGGGCAGCATCAACTTAGGCACAAGTGCCCCTACCAGGCAATTAAATGCTGTTAGTTGTTGGGAGGAGGGAAGGCTTGTAAGTGGGGGGTCGGGAAGGGGGGTAACTCTGCGGATGCGTGGCACTTCTCACTTCCGCGTGTGTGCAAGACAACGAAGTCTAAATACACTTGCAAAACGTTGAACCAATGAAAAATATGTTTTATATATTTTAAAAAAATATATTTACTTAAATTAATGATAAAAAAAAATAAATCAGTTTTTCTGCTATATGTAGCATAATAATAAAAATACTCCTCGTGGATTGCATTCATGTTTCGTCTTAAGATTTGAGTACATTCACCAGGGCAGGGGCATGCCACACACACAAAAACCTATGCTTATTATTGTTGTGATTGTTTTGGTGCATGATGCACAGCTTGTGGGTGCTTCTACCTCCCTTCCCCGCTCTCCTCTCTCATTCTGTACACCAGCCACGCTCCAGCTTAAGCTGCTCTTTTTTTTTTGGGGAGGGAAATAGAAGTTTGAACTTTTCAGCGTTGAAATTTTGTGTGTTTTGTGCTTGAATGCATTTTTTGTCTGGGCGCCCATATTTGTAGCTGGATTTGTGTCTTTTTATGGGTATCCGTATCTGTATCTGTGCATTCGCCTGCTGTCCCGCATTTAAATAGCAAATGATTAGCTTCAATTGGCTTCAATTGCGTGGAGCGGCTCGTTAATAACGATAATAATACACCCAAATTGATATATATAAATATATATATATGTTTGTTTGAGAAGATATAGTACCTTAGGCTCAGACGAGACTCAGTCTGCACCATCCATACCGCATTTGGAATTGCCTATTCTTAAAAGTTTTCAACAGCTTATTTAGAAATTGTTTTGACAAAAACCAGACGCCAATTCTTCGATTGACCTCTCTTCAAGCCTCCTCATTTGTGTGTGTGTGTGTGTGTGTGTGTGTGTGTGTGTGTGTGTAAGTTTGTTTGTATGTAATCACATTGATTTCAATTGGCTCAGAGTTGAAGTAGCATTTAAATCAACTAGGCGCAAATTCTCCAAGACTCTTGAATTTTTGCAATGCAATAAAATTCATTTAAGGCTCCCCACTGAAATGTGGCACACTTTTCCAAGTACTTCCCATATTTGTCCATCCATCTGTCCATTTGTCCGCCAGTCTGTTCAACTGTCTTATCTGACTATTTGTATATAAGAGCTATATCAGCTCAGACACTATAACATTAAAAGACTTTAATTTTCTGCTTGCATTTTATTGATAATTATCAATATTTATCGATTTTCAGTGGCAGTACATAGCCATCCAATTGATATATACCCATTAATATTAATAATCAACTTCAAATTTGGTAAACAAAGTCACACACTCGGCCAGCTTACCATTTATTTAACACCAACCGGTTACAGGGTATCTGTCAGTCGAGCTATATCAAGTGATAAATCTTGGCTTGTCAAGTTTTACAGCGCTGAGTTCAAATTCCAATTACAGTTACGTCTTCCAGCAACCACTCTGCTTATATTACAACATTTTAAGCCTTGACATATTTAGTTTTGGGTGCTTATTCTTCGACCTCTTCTTCATCTTCTTGAACTATTTCTCGGCCAGTGCCAAGTGGTAGTTATATATATATATATGTATAAACAAGGTTTGCATATTCAGCAGCCTGCAATTGACCCCATTTTGTAGATACCAACTAACCACTTTAAACCCCCTTTTCCCCCCCCTGTTTCAGAAGAAGACGACCAAGCATTAAATTATATTTTATGTGTAAATTATTTAAGTTGGTGCGCAAGTTTGGAAAAATAGGAACATTACGTCGAGATATATGCATATATATAGGACACACAAACACACATACACTAACAAAAAATAGTAGTCATTATTTGAGTGCAAGCAATGAGTTTTTTTTTTCTTTTTTTTTTTTTGGGCGCTTGGCCAACGACCATCAAAACTGATGGCAAACAATGCCATTAACATGAAGCAAGTGGCAAGTAGAGGTGGGGCAGGGGCAGGGTCAATGGAAAGGACAGCAGACTGACAGGCAGACATGGGTTATAAATTTAAACAGATTTTTCTAGCTTTGATTTCACCAAGAAAGCAAAAAAACAGTAGGAGAAAAAATGAAGCCTTTCTCTCAAATGCATTTTCTATAATAATATTTCTGCTTCGTTTTTTAAATTATTTTTTGTGTTTTTTTTTTTTTGGTTTTTGTTTTTAGTTGTTCTGTTCATGCGAAAAGTTTTCAATTGCTCTGGCGTCACTTTTTGATTGCTTTGATGTGTTTTTCTCGCACATTTCCCCAGCCTGAATTCATGACAAAAGTTTTTCGGTTGCAAGGACGAAAGGATGTGCAGCAAGCAAGCAGCAAGTAGCAAGTAGCAAGTTTCAAGTTGCATGCAGCAGCGCAAACAGGACACAAAAGCCAGGCGCAATTTTCGCTTTGATTTTCAAATATCACACACACACATACCATGTATGTGTATGTGTGTGTGTGTGAGCTTGGCGTTTGGTTTTGGAGTTTGCATTCTCTCTCTCTCTATCATTCTCTATCTCCTGTCTCTTTCTCTATCTGACTTTTTATACTCGACTTGAGAGAAAAATGAAAGTTTAATGCGTTTGCCAAATACAATTTTCACAAAATTTCGACTCCTATCTGCATATATACAAATATATATATATATATATATATATATATATATATGCATATATGTCTAGTTCTCTATCTATCAACCAACAAATTATATTATATACTTTTTTAACTCTCCTTTTCCCATTTTATTATTATTTACTTTTTCTGTATTTGTTGGTCTGCGCGGAAATTGCATTTCATTTTTTTCGACGAGTTTTGCATTCATTTTCCTCATTTTTTCTATTTTTATGTTGTGAACTTTTCACAATTTTTTCTTTTTCATTGGCCCTTTTTATTTTTTTGCATTCCGTCCGCTTTGGGGGCAAGTTTAAATGGTTTAAAGTGCTTATACTGCAAATATTAAAATGGCTAAAGGGACGCGGCAAAAGTTAAGCTGCCAAAGTGTAAGAAAGTTATATTGCGGGCGAAGGTGTTGGGAGTGGGTTAAAGGGAGTAAACTGGCTGGCAATAGTTGCAATATTAGTTGCAAGTGCCGCATAAAGGAGAGCAGAAGTTAACTGCCAATAAAATGAAAAATACTTGCAATTATATCAGTAAAGAAAGAACGCTTGATGGAAAGGAATATGAAATCTTCAACTACTTGTGAATTTTATGCCCGTATTTATGCATATTGTACATATTTATAGATATAGAATTATAATAACAACTTTTGTAATTGAGTAAAAATCGATTAAAATAAGTTGAGGGCTCCAAAGAAACGCTTTCACCCAAGTGATTTGAGCCAGTTTTGAATTGTAAAAACAAATTTCTACGTGTATATCAGAGGTTAGTAGGCGAATTCAAAACAAATTACAAAAATTTGTATTTATGTTTCTTTTGTGCCTATCTTGAACAGTTCCTAATCATTATTCTATCATCATGGCAGAGATGGGAAAAGATATTGTTGCTTGTGTCACGCTTTTGCTGTTTGAAATTGAAGTTTTCCATATTGATAAATGAGGCAGGCGCCTGCCTGGGATTGTCTAAGAGTCACAAGAGGCAGAGGGAAAAGTAAATAGAGAAAGAGAGGAAGAGAGATGGAGGGGAGAGAGAGAGGGAACATGTTTTTAATCTATAAATTGGAAATTCCCTCAACAAAACATTTCTTTTAATTGCCGCACAACTTGTGTTTACATTGCGACGTGCAAGGCAAAAAGGGCATAAATAGAGAAGGGGAGAAAGGGAGATGGGCACAGCTATAGGGAGAGATAGATGAGGTAAGCGCATTGGGGAAGGGGAGGGGTAAACGATTTGTAGCCCCTGGGCGATGAATTTGTTTGCCTGTCAAATAAAACAAGACGCATCAAATTATTTCAAATTTATCGCGCAGCCCAGCAGCGGATAAAGGTGTATATAGATAGTAAGTGTGTGTGTATGTGTGTGTGTGTGTGTCCTGTTTGTGTCCTGTGTGTGTCTTGTGTCCTGCGACAGTTCGACCCTTTGGGCGTAGCAGGCAGGCAGCTGGTCACAAGGCAAGCCAAGCCAACAAAAACAACCCCCGAAAAATTGAGGAACCACAGAGAAAAACAATGAGATATATTTTTCTACACAATATTGAAATGTGCTCGTTGTTGTTGTTGTTCTTCTTCTTGTTGTTGTCCAATTTCAGGTAGAGCTCTCTTAACCGTGTTGTTGTTGTTGTCCATTTTGTAGACATTTTTGCCACAGATTCGCAGACCGCAAAATGACAGTCGAATGGGCAACAATAACGATTAATGGGCCAACAGACCTATATACATACATACATATATATATATACATATACATATAAATAGTTACACAAAGAGAAATAAGTGATAATTAGAAAAGTGAATTTTACACAGCTCAAGTAGAAATTTGGTTGCAAATAACTTAGAAATTGATTTAGACAGTTGTTTTATGTCCTCTATATTTTCTATTGATATCATAATTTACCAGAATATATACAGAGAACTAGTTGGATCTACTCTGCCCCTTCTCATTCATCCACAAATGCGAGAATCTTATATGGATTCAAAGTTTCTATGAACTATTTTCTCTAAAATCCTAAATCTGATGTCGGCAAAGGCAACACAATTTGCTGATCATTCTTTCTCTTTATAATACTTAAATTAGAGCTGAATTTTGTTAGCAACATTTTCTTCAAGTGTATGAGGTATACTTGCAATGGATAGTTTTGCTTGTCCGTTTGTCTAACAAATCAAAATTATATTTTGACACGCAGCAGCAACAACAGCAGCAGCATTAAATGAGAAATGAGTAAAACTTGCAATTAGTTGAGATAGCTGCCACTGATGAGTGTTGCACATGCCAAACACACACACACACATACACACACACACACACACACACACATACACACACACACACACACACACACATATATATACACACACACATACAGCTACAAATACACTAGATACCTGATACTTATTATCTTTTGTTTTTCCTTTTTTTTTTTGTGGGTTAATGGTACTTTAAACTCGATTCCAAATAGACACACACACAAGCTTAACACACACTCGCATAGATAGACAGGAAGTAACTCTACTTACAACAACTCTGATTTCTTTACATTCTCAGTTTTAGTTTGATTTGTATTTTTGGCCATTGCTTCATTGTCTCTGTGCTTTGATTAATATTTGGCACGCAACAATGCAATTTGCCCCGATTCACATTCAGTTTCAGTCGATTTGCGTCAAACAACAACAGAAAAATTAAAAAAAAAAAATTGTAACAACAGCAAAACATCTCTTCAGCCCTGAAGACAATAACTCGCCTAACCAAACACACACATTTTTGTAGTTTTAAATCAAATAAGAAGAAAAACCTTTTAGCATAGTCATGCCGAATATTAAATACACTTCCTGCCAAATCGCGCTATATACTATTATATATTCGAATATTGTTGATCATTTTTAAATTAATAAAAAAAAAAAACTTATCTTTAATATGATCGATCCCTCTCTGACATACTGCCTGCTGTTGCCTGTTTAGCCGAGTTAAACTATGTTTGCTCCCTTCTGAGCCTGAAGCTCTTCTTGGTTGATCTCCTCACTGATTAAACCTAGTTTAGCTCGGATTCTTAGTCTTAGTCTATATTGCTGTCTGCCAACAAATGATCGTTTCATATTAAATATTCCACAGATCGGCTCAAATATTGCTGCACATTTTTTACGCCTGCGATTTATAGCGCCCCATTTTGGGCGATGTACGAAATTTCAACTGCTGTCCCGATCCGATGTATCTTTTATTTTGTTTTGTGCTTTGTGGGCGTGTCTCGTCCCTTATTGCATATAAATCAAAAACCGAAATAAAAACAAAGACGAGTCAAAAAACAAAAAAAAAAAATAACGAAACGCTTAAAATGCAATTTAGTCAATGCAATTAAGCAAGAGGTAGAAAGAGACAGAGAGTTTGAGGGAGATAGGTTGCTCTGTTGGACAGTAACTTTTATTTTCGTTTTCGTTGGTCACGCCCTCCTCTTCTTTCATCTTCCCTCCTTTTCACCACCAACACCCCACACACATATATACACACACACACACACACAAAAGCAAAACAAATGCCGACTGATTTTTATCAACTAACCAAGCGTAACGCAGACAAACACTTCCTAAATCACTTGAGTCGTTCCAAATGTAACCTCCTCCCCCTTACCACCACCCTACCCCATCTACTCCCCTCCCACCATAACAGACACACACACACAGAGAGCGCCCTCAAAGAGAACCCTCGCAAAAGAAGAAAAACGTTTCCTGCGCACATAAAACATAAATTATTTAATTTTTTCTCTCTCTCTCTCTCTATCTCTTTTTCTCTCTCTGTTTCTTCATCTTTTGCTCGTAGGCAACCAGAGACGACACTGGGGAAGTGGGGGCTCCTTAAAGGGGGAAGGGTGCGGACACATATTTCATATGGTTGCAGTTGGGGGGGGGGGGGGGTTTGTTATCGGCATTGTCGATGGCGTCGTTTCACATAGAATAGAAAATTATGAAATACTTTCGCTCATTGACTTCATTAAATTATTTCGCATTTATTTGGTGCGCGTATCTCACGGATACCTTTTATTTTCTGTATACCCTGTTGCCGATGGTAGTACTAGAGTATGTCCGGAAACTAATTATAAATGCAGCGTCAAGTAGTGAAAATTAGGTTGTCGGTAAAATCGTTAATCGCAATCACCAAATTTGGATTGTATATAACTTACTTTTTCTGTATGCCCACTTTCGCATTAAATCCAATTTCAAGTGATTCCTAAGTTTGGTAGGACAAGTTAATCGTTATGAACAAGTTAACAAAGGAAAGTATGTTTATCGATAACAACTTTTTTTGGCCAATAATAACATATATTTAAGAAATGCTGTAAAAGGAAAAACTTTTTAGTATATGAATCTTATTTGTCAATAAATCAAACGGTTAACTGTTATAATTATCCATAGCAATCGATAAGTCGATTAAAATGGTTCAAATTTTATTGACTTTATTTCTTTTGATGCTTGACAAGTGCTATTTTCGCTTAAAATTTTAAATCGAGCCGATTTAAATTCGATCGATTTTTCTTGTTATTAATATAGATTTTTTTTTTTGTTTATCAGATTATTTCTTAGGCAATCTTTTAAAAGTAGGCCAACTTTTTTGCACAATTCAATCAAACTTGAAACGGCAAAGAACTTTACGACATACTCATAAGCATCAATGAAAGAAAAAAAACATGGCAAATAAAAAACGTGCGGCATATGAAGAGGAAGAGCATAGCAGAGCAAGCAGCAGAGAATCAGGCGCCACGTTCTAGACTCCAAAAGTTCGCATAGGACATAAAGCAGGTGGGGCAAGGAGGAGCTGAGCAAACGTTTTGCATAGGAAATGGGCGAAAAGTCAACGCACAGAGGAAAGCCGAAGGTGCGGGGAGGGGTGGTCGGAGTGGAAAAGGGGAGCAGCGGTACCGACAGGAATAATAAATATTCAGTTTAAGTAAATGGGCTTTTATCGCGCATCTCGGGGGTGCCATAATTTGCCATTTTTGCCTCCGCGCAGTCTGCGCTTTTCTTTTTTTCTTTTCTTTTTTTTTTTTTTTTTGCTAGAGTTTCGGCTTTTGGCTTCTGCCACTTTTTTTGTAGCACACACACTGCAATTTGGCTGGGAGGCACAAATGTATGTAATTGATTCAACAAACGGCAAACGGGCGCAAAAGGTGCCAAGAAACAAAGCGCAAAACTTGGCGACGCCATAAAAAACAAAAAAAAAAAATGAGAAAGAAAAAGAAAGAGGGGAAAGAGAGAAAAGTGCTTCGGTAGCAACAACAATTATACGCATAATATATTTTCACCATAAATATAAATATACCCAAACACAGAGACACAAACACATATAAATATATATATTACGAATATCGGTTTTGGATTCAGTTTCAGGTTTCAATGCAAAATTACAGGCAAAAATAAGAAAGGGCAAAAGAGCGAAATCTCAAAAAATAAAAAAATGAAGTGAATAAAACTACCTCAACAGCTTATTCGATTCTAAACATAATCCTAAGAAGACTAAAACACCTTTATTCCCGATCTGGATCTCCCACGTAAATACTGTTCTAAATATATCAAGTAATTGTAATTAAAAAATTTTAATTTTTAATTTATTATTGAAATTTTGTTTAAATGGATCACGACAAAGACCACCAAATAATTGAGAAGTCATTCAAAAATTAGGACTAAGATGTAAAAGGTGCGAGGAGGATCTGATATATGGACAACTGTATATCTATATGAACTGAACTATATAACTGAACCTATCGTTATTTTAAAGGTATGGTAGCAGAATCTTTTGCATTATTTAAAAACATAATGTGACCAGAGCACCCAAATAAATCTGCCTAAACGTGATTCCTGACCAAATTTTGAACCTGTTAAAAACCTAAGCTGAAAGTTAACCAGAAAGGCCAGCAAATATTAGTTGACTATACTAATAGCAATAATGGCCATATGCATTTTTACTACATTTTATGAGAAAATCATAATTATCTTTATACAGAAAGAATAAAAAAAAAAATTATTTCAGTAGTTATATAGCTTATATTTAGCATATATAAGATAAATAACAGCAAAATAAATAACTCAAAAGTCGTAGCATTTATGTAGACAATTTGAAAATACATAAAAAATATAACTTCAGGGCACATCTTGTGGCACGCCCTTTATCTTCTACAGGGTATATGCCACAGCAAGCAAAGTCACGGATAGACGAAGAGACCCTAAAACCCTAGAACCCTAGAGCCTAGACCCTTGAAGCCCATTCTCAACGCCCAATGCTGCTGCTGGTCATAAAAATATATAAAAAAAAAAAAAAAAGAAAAGGCACAAAAAACAACGACCAGAAAATAAAAGAGCGCTTTTTGCGGCTGGCAAATCACTTCAGCTCAGTTCAGTTCAGTGCCTACCCCCAGCAACACTGCCCGCCCCCCCTTCTCCAAACCAAGCTGGCAGCAACAATTTAGCTCATTTATTTTTATACATTTTAAGAAACAATAAACCGACGGACCATAAAACACGCAGTTACAAAATGAAAATGATTTAAGACAATGCCAACGCAAGAAGAAGAAAAAAGAAAAGAAAAGTTAAAACCCCCCAAAACACACCCCCCCAACAACACCCTGTAGAAACTGTGACCTTTGCGGAGAGCTGTGAAGCTCCATGAATTATACGCCACAAAAAAGTTGAACATTGTAATTGCAACGCTTTAAATGCCACAACTGAGTGTTCTGATTTACAGCCAAGTTGTAAACGTATTTATGATATATAAATAACACATATATATATAAAGAAGCTAGAAACGCTTAGAGATAATACAATAATAATTATATTTTATAACTAAAGTCAAGCGCACAAGTTAAAAGTTCAAGTAAAGCATTAAAAACAAACAGCATTAATCAAAACAGATCCACTAGCAGATACCCTGCACTCAACTCTCTTTGCTAAAAGCCAACTGTAAACTTAAGAATCATGTTAGCCAAGAGCTATAGCTCATTAGTTGGGAAGAGTTCCTGACAGCATTAAAACATAAAGTGAATTTGCAGACTGCCAATTAATATGTGAAAATGTAAGATTATTGCTAAGCATATTAGTTCAAATGTAACTAGCTATAAATCAGATATATATATATAACTGATTTATATATATATTTACATTTTAATATATACACTAGTTGGTAGGTAAAGCTCTCAAGCTGTTGAATGCATTTTGTGATGTGCTCAACTTTGAAAGGGATTAACATAAAGAGACGGCGTGCGAGCTGGCAACGTGCAACGTGCCACATGCAACTTGCAACTCATTAGTGCCACTCGAATCGGTTGCCATTTGAGGCGCACTTAAGGCAAGGAGCAGCAGCTAAAAGTTGACACTTAATGTTGCAGCTTGAAATGGATTCCAGCAGCTCTTTAATGAAGATGTCGAAGCTGCAGCAGCGAAGTTTGCCAAAGTTGCAGTTGTTGCACGTGTTGCGATTGCTGTAGTTCTTGCTGTTGCTGTTGTTGTTGCAACTAAAACAATAAGTTTGCCAGCCGCGCATTTAATGAGCTGAGTTTCATTTGCTGACTTTAAATCTGCCACTGGCTGCAATCTGCCCCAGTTTCTATCAGGATGTGATCTTAGCTCCACTGTTACAAAAACAGGTTGCACTTCTTTGAGCCTTTAAATTCGCAACTCAAAAACACAGTAAAAAAAAAAAACTGTTTTATGGCGAAAATATCATTGGCTACAGAAATCATGTGATAATTTACTAATCTAAATAATTAATTAAAACATAATATAAAAAAAAAAAAACAAAATTAGTTTTAAGAAAATGAAAAACCTGAATAAAATAAAATATTTTTTGTTTAATGTAAAAAAAATTTAAAATTTTTACAAGATATATTAAATAATAATATTTTCTGCTGGATTTTTGACTCATTCTTTCTTAAACTTTTGTATTTTATATTTTGCAGTGTAGCTGAATGTAAAATTTAATTAAGCTACTTTGCCAGAGACGTCTTAAGTTGCTCAGATGCTTGCGTACAAACACAAACACACACACACATAAACACACACACACACACACACAAACATACAAATGTTTTTGCAACCACAGGCACTTGACTCCTGGAGTGCGGCAATTTCTTGCCTCGAGCTTCGGTCTTCGAGCTGCTGCTACTGCCACTACTGCTGCTGCTGCTGTTGTTGTTGCATCCTTCAACGCCTGCCACCTGTGCAACAAAATTAACCAGCCAACCTGCCCCTCTTTAAACACACACACGCTTCATAAACCCCGCAAAATAACCCTAATTTCTAAGTTCTGATTTTGTGCGCTGCTTATTTTGTATACCCATTAAAAATGGTTAAAATTGGCAGAAGGCAACAAGAAGCCTCTGTGAACTTATTTTGTATATATATATAAATATATATATTCTTGATATTTGACATTGTAATATTTGTGAAATCAGTTTAGTTCAATTTGTTACCTAATTAAATTTTGTATTGTTTCGTTTCTTGTTAAATATTTTTGGTTAAGTGTGTAAAATATTCATAATATATGAGGTATGAATATTAAAACGTAGGATTTTTATCATTTTTAAAAATTAATAAATTACTACTACTTCCCTCAATTTCATTATATCGATAGAAATAAGATCTTGGCATGCATATACCTATTTCTATTGAAACTCATAAAAATCAATCCAAAAAAAATGTTTGTGGAAGTGTTTTTTTTATATTCCGGAAATGATTGTCAGGAAATTATAAATTAAATTCTTTATTTACTTTGAGATGATTTTATTGTAAAAATATATTTAAAATATATCACGCTTTTTTTCCACATTCATCTTAATCACTTACTTAATTTTTCTCAATTACTTTATTATTAATATAATATAATATTTCCCATTTACTCTTTTTTTTTTTTAATTACTTAGTAAATTGTCAAATAGGAAATGAATGGAATATTCTGTTGATTTTGGCTCACAGCCCTTCCTATCGCAACACACATTAAAAAGATTTATGTGCCCCCACTATCCGCTCTGCCCTCTTTCCCCAGCGCAATGCTGAGATATTTCTTTGCGCTCCAATTTACTTTAATGTGCAACACAAAATTGATTTTCTATTTAAATTCTAAATATTCAAGCATTTGTTTTATTTGCTTTGTTGTTTTCTTTTGTGTTGCAACAGAATTTCTGCAAATTCGTTTTGTTTTCTTTGTAGCATTCCCCATAATATTTATAATTGTTGCAATGTTTACTTTGCGACTTTATACCTTTTGTAACTTGTAATCGTTGTCTTTTGAAAATATTTCAAATTCAGATTAGGCTCATTGAGCAAAATATTTACAAGCAATTTGATTTCTGTGTGTCTTTCTAATTGCAAAATTTATGGAATTGTTGTCAATTAAATTTATTTACTTTCTTAACTACAATTATTGACTAAACTGCCATCGATTGGTACTCAATAAACTTATGTCATCTGTAATCAAATAAGAATCTTGAATGGAAAAAAAATCATTTTTTTCATTATGTAAACAAAAATGTAAAGCAATTAATAATGATAGTGAAAATTATTTTAATTGTAGAAAATTGGAACACTTCCAAAGTGTTTAAGAATAGGGCTTGAAACCTGACCGGAAAATAACTTAACTTAAAACTCTCAATGGTCTATAGAGGTAAAAAAAAAATATGTGGCCAATAAATATAATCAAGAAACTTAATTTTTAATGTTGTTAAAAATAATTTCATTCACTTCAATTTCGAAATGTAGCCCGAAATTAAGAATAACTTATTGTAATTTAAAGAAAAAAATAATTTTATACTTCAATGGAATATAAATATATGAAAATTTGATATTTCTAAAATAGTTTTCTTCATCAATGATTGGCAGAAAACATTTTTACGTGTATTATTATGCAAAAGTTTGCCTCTGCCTCTGCCTCTGCCTCTGCCTTCGCCTAAGTTGGATGCCACTTGCCAACGCCTTGCAAGACAACAAAACGAAGCAAAAGAAAGCAAAACAGCACGGAAAAAACAACACAAGAAGCTGGAATAAAGATGCTGGGCAGGCAAGCTTCAGCTGGAGACGAACAAAAACAGCGGAAAATCAGTCGAGTGTTTTGGCAAGGTGTGCAATGGTAGAGAGAGAGAGAAAGAGGGGGGTAGGGTGTGTGTGTGTGTGTGTGTGTGGGTAACAGTTGTGCTGATTCACAGGCACGATGCAAAGAGGTGCCAAATGGGAAACAAAAAACTGGCCAAGTCAGTGCGAGATAAGGGGGGAAATATATGGAGTAAGAGTGGTAGTCGAAGGGGAAACAGGAGAAACCAGGAGGAAAATAAACGATGTTGTCTATGACAAGGCATGACGGTAATGACGACAAAGGCAAAGATGGGGCAGTGGGGTAAGCAAGGGGGGAAGGTTGAAGGACTAGCCGTTGAAACTGAAGTGGGGGCCAAGTCCGAGCCCAAGAGCAGCCAAAGTTGGACATTTGTTACACGGCAAAAAAATACATACAACATACAAACAATGATACAACGAAAGTTTTATGCAGTTAAATGCATTGAACGGTAAAGTGGCGTTAACTAATTTCCCTATTAAATAGCAATAGCTTGAATTATAAGTATATATATATATATATGTGTATAAAATATATGCGTTGTTCTTTATCTTCTTCATCCATAATAGCATTGTCAAACTTAATAATTTTTTACTACTATATATTTTAGCACACTTCATATAACTGTTTCTATTTTTTTGGTCAGTGTTCAGCTGTGCTTGAATTTTCATTTTAGCCGCATCAGTTTCGCTGCTCGTTTGTTGTGTTTGGTATTTTTCAATTCAAGGTTTTAGCGTGGTCCTCTGCTGCTTCTGCCTCTGCAACTGCCTGCTGACTACCTGTCCTCTCTCTGTCTCTCTCACACTGCACTCCTCTTTGCCTACCCGTCCTCTGCTTGCCAGCCTTCCTTTCGGCCTGCCCGCCTGCCTGTCCAACTGTTCACTTCACACCTCTCTTGAGGCGTTCACATTCCATTTCTCCGTCTCCATCTTCGCCTTCATATTCGTCTTAATTTTCGTCATAGTCGCAGTTTCAATTTCAGCACAATCATCTAGCTAAACCCAAAGAGAAAAAGAGATAGAACGAGCGAGAGATACAAAAGCGACGGGAAGGAGAGAGAGAAGATCAAATCGCAGACATTGTGCGAAAGATGCCGCTGTATGCTGCTGTGATCGGCAGCTTTTTTCAACTATTTTATTTACTTTTTTTTGGCTACTCTAAGCGCATTAGGGGTATGTTAAATATATATAAGACCCTATAGACAATATCCCCACAAGTAGTGGTAGTTTAAAAAGACTCGATTTGGAAACAACAGACTAAATATAAAAATAATAATTTCTCAGTTATGCTTATAAAATATATTTCACAGTTTATGTTTTCCAAGCTTTGTTAAGTGAAAACTGAATTTCCATTTTTAAATTGTAACCTACAAGTTTAAAAAATGATTCAATTTTGTCAACGAGTTGACTCTTGATTATCATAATTAAATGTTGAATAGAATTTTGGTTATCAAAAGTCAACATTTGTTTATTTTATATTCACGAAAAAGTTTGACTTGTGATTTTCATATCAAAATAACATGTTATTTATATCATATTTTTGCAAAAAAAAAGTACTTTGGACATTCACAGCTAGAATTTATTTGATTTATATTATGTTCAAGAAAATCGAATTTTAAATTATATCCAAACACTAATATATTTCATATATCAATATATATTTATTTAAATTTCGCATTCCAGCAGTTAATAATTATATTTTGCATTATTTTAACAAAATCTGCTTCTTACTCGAAATGTATTGTTCCAACATATTTTTTCAAGGGTATTTCCGTTTTCGTCAGATGGCAGTGTGTGTGTGTGTGTGTGTGTGTGTGTGTGTTCCTGTGGATGTCGTGTTTGAGTTGCCTGAGCAAGCATCATAAATCATTTCAAGTAGCCGCCTGCTATTTGGTGTGTTTTGTAACTATAACAATTTGCAAGTGTAGGGAGCACATACACACACATACACACTCAAGCACACACACACACATACACACATAAATACAGCTGTCAGTCAGCGCTGACAAAAACACATTTTGACATTTCTGTTGCACTAAGTTGCCAGGCAAAAAAAAAAAATGATGCACAGATGCAACGTTACATGGATACATACACACACACACACACACACTAACACACACAGAGTGCGCCTTGCGTTGCGCTAACAGGTAAGAAAAAACGCTTTGCACTTGCCACAAAAATTATCTTCAGCGGACAACAGCTGTGAAAGATGTTAATGAAGTTGGGGCCGATAATGATGCACCTAATGAAGTTAATGTTGCAACATTTCAAAGGAACAGGAGCAGCAGAATTAAACTCGCAGCCCATCAACATCATCTTTGATTTTAGCAGCTTGCGCAAAAAGAAGTTAACAAAAAAAAAAAAAAAAAAAAATAAAGAAACTTCAACAGCTGTGCGAAATTTGAGCTAATTTTATCTTTTTTAAGAGAGTGAGAAGTGGTGGGGGTTGTGTGGGAATAAGTATTACAATCAATCACATTTTGTGTATATATTTATGTGTGTGTGTGTGTGTTGAAGGAGCGAGCTGTGAGAATTAGGAAGCAGCATTAAGTGCACAAATTGAAATTAAGGGCGAAGATTTTTCAAAGCATTTTTTAAAGTGATTTTTAGAAGAAGAATAAACCGAAAAAATTCAAATAACTTATTCAAATTGCAACATTTTGTGGAGCAATACTAAAACATATTTACGGAGCAGTCAAAACAATTTTATTCCTTTCAAAGTTCCAACATAATGTTTTTCTCACGAAATTCACTGTTTACAAATTGCATGAAATACTAAATTATATTGATGAAATTCGATATCACAAATCTATAATAATGTAAAATATTATTAAGAACAAGTTTCCGATTACTTTCACATTTTTTTTTTAACAAATAACACCTTAAAAATAATTTTGTGAATCTGCACTTTAATAAATAAATAATTCTTAACATTAATTTCACTTTTAATAATTTTAGATTTGTTTTCTTATCTCTTTTTTTGCTCTCGCAAAACTATTATTTTTTTCAATAATTTTCATTAAACTTAATTCTTTCACATATATTTTTTTTTGAATAGAAGTGCAAATTTTTTTATAATTTGGGTACTGATTCATTTGAATTTTTTTAGAGAAACAATTAAAAATATGCAAACAATATTAAAAAAGAAGCATTTAATAAAATAATACGAATACAAAAATATTTAATATTGCATTTAGAACTATTTTATTCCATTCAACTCATTTCCATCAAAACTCGCTCTAAAGCATCTTATTAGCATCTACTTTTTTTGGAGAATCCTTCAGCTTTCTCCGGTAAAAACAACTTTTGCTGTTTAACCAAACTTAGCTTTTAGTCACATTAATTTCCATTGCTCAAAAACTTTTTTCTCAACTACCAAAATAGTATTTTAAATTCACAGCAAAGTCTTCAATTGAAAATCTGTACAAATTTTTCGCGCTGCATTTTCAGAAGTTGTCTAATTCCATTTGCCGTCGGCATAATTTATGAGCAATATGAGCAAGAAAAATGTTGGGAAACAATTTTGCACAAAGCACAAAACTCGGAAAAACTCAACCAAAGTCTGCAAAACGAGAAAAATAATCAAAACAAAAAACCAAATTGCTTAGTTTTTATCAGAGAATTCAAGCCAAGCAGCTAAGCAGTAAAACTCAATAACGGATTTTTTGCATTTAGGCGTTTAATGGCTAATAATAATATTCTGGCTAGTTAGCATTTGGTTGAATTAAAGTTTGAGCAAAAAATAATTTAGGTTTAGCCTTCAACAAATTCGTCAGTCAAAAAATTTTGGCATTATAAAATAATAAATAAAAATATATATAAATAATGTATATAATTATAATTTCCATTTCCAAATGCCACGTAAATTATAATAATATTAAAAATTATTTATATAAGTATTTATTTTACATTTAAAAATTCAATTCTCTAATATGTTTCTGTTAAATTATTTAATCTGCTATTTAAATTTATTTTAATTTTTTTAATTTGATCCCTTATTTGGACTCTACTCATCTGGCTTATCCATCTTTTTTATTGTAATTTATTCTGGCAATTCAGTTTGATCTTTGCCAAGTTATTATTTTTAAAATGCTTTCTATTTGGGTAATTTTAGACTTTTACCAATGTAAATTTGAATTTATTTATTTTAGTTTTATTTTTGGTATAGATCAATTTATTTATATAAAGTATTTTCATTCACTTTTCACTCTGCTATTATTATTATTTGTGTTTATTACCTTTTGCTTGCTGCAGGCAAGATTGCAATTTCAATTCCTTTTTTTTTAGTTTTAGTTTTTCCTACACACTTCAATCAAAATAATATCACAATTTTTTATAAAATTTCATTTTAAATATTTATTTATATTTTACTCTGTTTACCTGACTGACAACTGCGCAAAAATTACAGTTCGCTCAAAAAATTAACCGCTGTTTGGTTGTCGCGTAAAACCCGTGAAACGTGAAAGCGTAAAAGGGATATAGGAAATGGTTGCTTAAATGCGGCCATTTTATTGTTGTTTATGGATAAATATTAATAACGAAAATTTGACCTACATTTGTTGCTGCTGCGTCTTCTGTTTTATCTGCTGAAGAAGGATTTTGCCGCCGCTGCTGCTGCTTCTTCTTATTATGCTGCTGCTCGCCGATTATCGGAATATCCAAGAGAAGAATAACAGAAGCTGATATTTTTGTTGTTGTTATTTGATCCACGCGTAATAATTTAACGGCACTTTATGCTTGCAAGGTCTTTGTTATTGTTACAATATTTGCACTTAAAAAAAAAGCTTGCAAAAAAATAATGAAAATTGAAGTGGGGAAGAAAACGAGGAACAAAAGATGCACAAGATAAATATTTATATTTATGTGCAGTTGCTGTTGTTGTTGTAGCTTCTTGGCTGGATTTGGTTTGGTTTTGGTGCGTTACACGCACACACACACATACGTACACATGCACAGAGACGCGCGCTCATACAAACAAACACGTTGATTAAACGACGTAGACATAGACGTAGACGCAGACATAAACGACGACGACGACGGGGAACACGCGACAAACGACGCTCTCCGACAACGTGTCCAAACGCTTCAGTGAATCGAACAGAACTGAATAAAACGTGTGCTATGCCCGTCACAATGGCTGCTGCTGCTGCTGCCTGTCTGCCTAACTGCGGCCAGACTGCCGCTGCTGTTATTTGCCTGCCAGCATGAGACCAGAGAGAGAGAGCGCAAAAGCAAAAGCAAGAGCGAGAACGGGCGCAATGCATATGTGCATTTGCTCGCAACATGTAAGTAAACATGCGGGTGGCTCTCTTTCTCTCTCTCTCTCTCTTGCTCTCGTTCTGTAACAGCTTCTGATTACATTGATGCTGCTGCTGTTGCGTGGACTCCTGTTATTCGCGACTGATTCTGTTAGTTGTCAACTAATGCAAATGCTTTGCTTACAAAATACAAATAATAGTACATCAGTAAGGACTGTTTTTTTTTTAGTGACTATAAAAATAAAAAATTTAACTTAATTTTTATTACATCATCTAGTAATATATACATATTACTTATTTTCATTAAGCATAATTATATTTCATGTTCATGCTGCTTGCAAAATGTTTTAAAGTCTGCCAAAATGAATCGGCCGACGATAGGTGTCTGTAAACCGTAGCAGGAGCTAAACAGCAAACAACTAACAAACTGTGTTCTTTCTCTTTCTATTCCGTTCCCACTTGCTCAACCTCTCACTTGTGGAGAACAAACAAACTGGTTTTTGGTCGTCCACCCACGTGACTGTTATACAAACTGAGCGTATGTTTACAGTTGACAGGACCAGATCTCAACTGCTGTTAGCGGCCACAGGTTTCTGTTGCTGCGCTGCTGGCGTCTCTGTTCTAAGCAGTTGTTTCCATTTTGTTTACTGCGTCGCGTATAACACATTGGCTTAATTAAATGCCGACAATTAAATTTTGATATATTGTGCAATTCTATCAAGCAATTAAGAACCGATTATGTTCGTCGATGTGCTTACAAAAAAAATTAATAAAATTAAAACATAATCAAATTATAAGAAAATTATTAAAAAAGTATATCATATTATTTATAAAATTTTTGTTTACAAAAATCACTTCTAAAACAGTGTAGCACAAAAGTTATTTGTGTGAGAATAAGAACATTTTTTATGTAACGACTGCCAAGCTAAACTCTCTTTAAGTTGCCTGAAAGAGAGAAGGAAAGAGATAATTGCTGCTGCAGTCGTATAACAGTTTATGGCAAAAACTCTTATACAAGCAGGAGAGCGAACCTTGCGTTTCAAAGGTTGCAAACTTGACTAGTTGCAAAAATTCGGAAACAACTTGTTGAGATCTTAAATATAAAATTATTTTTTTTAGCATATGACAACTATTTAAATTTTAGATTATAGTATTTACTAAAATTTAAAAAAAAAATTGCAAAGCTGACTATTTGTTACTCTACTTCTTTTTTATTTTTTTCTATCTTACAGTCAACTGTTATAAAAATAATAACAGCATTAAGCGTGACGTCGACTTTCGCAATCTGCGCAGTCGGCGCCAAGTGAACCCAATTCAAGTCCGAAATTTGACACCTCGTCTCAGGCGCAAATTTAATATTGCGTCTGCTCCCCGCTAGATCTCCCTCTCACTCCCACTCGCTCTGCTTGAGAACAAGACAAAGTGCCAAAACTGCAGTTGGCATCGTCTGTCATCGATAAACAGTTACAACACATTCACACACACGCACATGCACGCACATTTCTCACTCTCACAGAGAGCATAATAAGGTCAGTCAGCGGTCGCAGCGGGCGGCGACAACGACGTTGTCAACAGCTGCGCCAGCGCAAAAGGCACACGAACAACGCTTACAGCAACGGCAACGGCGACTGCGCAGCTAGGCAGATTAATTGCGTCGTCGTCGTCGCTGTCTGCGGCGTGAATTTATGAGTTTCACATGAGCGATGAGCTGCCAACCAGTCGCCTCTCTCTCACACAGACGCACCCATCACTGTGTGTGTGTGTGTGTTGAGCGCCGGCTTGTGAGCGCCACTTGAGGTCCGTTGTCCGCCAGAAGATGCCCGAGTCTGTTATGCTTCTTCTTCAACTTCTTTGACTCTGTCTGCTTTGGCCCTCTTCTTCGATGCTGTCCAGTTATTTGCTGCGTGGGCCCGCATTGTTTTTGTTGTATGTAAAACGATATGCTATGATATGTGTATGTATGCTTTTGTGCTCATAAAGGTATCCATGCGTGTGTGTGTGTGTAAGTTGTATAAGAAGTTAATTCAATTAATTGAAAATGAACCTTTTTTTTACTTTCAAATATAATGAACTACGGCTTTTTTGATATTGTTATTGATATATTTTTCTCTTTTTTTTTAACAAATTGTAGCATCGAACTTTAATTAAAAAGTCGATTCGAGTTCAATTCGAGTTCAATCGAACAAAAGACTTGTCAATTATATATATATCTGATCTATATATATATATTTTTTTTTTTCTTTTTCTCAAGCGTTGCAAATTCAGTATCAATTTAGACAGCGATTTGTAAAGTGTAATTAAGCCAAATCAGTCGGCTATTAAACAATTGAAGATAATTACGCGAAATTGAGAGAATATCAGCAACTTAAAGCTAATTGCGAATATGGAGAGAGGGGAAACGGGAGACGGGCGTAGGAATTCACCTTATAGGCAAATGCAAATCAGTTTGAAAATGGGTGAGAGTGAGAGAGAGAGAGAGAAAGAGCAGCAAAACAGTAATTAATAAAGTAAAAAAAAATATGAAAAGGTCTTTGGTATTCCCTTTTCTCAATCTGTAATCGGCGATCTTCCGTCTTCGGTATTAAGACCCAAACTCTGTTGGACATCAATGTTTGGATTTTACACAAACCAAACAAAACAAAAACAAAATAAGAAACAAAAAAACTCCTACGTCTTTTTGACGTGATGGCTTATAAAGCAATAATTATCACTGAGAGTGCTCAACGCTTAAATACTCTATAACAAAATAGAGCCAGCCCAAAGTGTGAGAGATAATAAAAATCACTCTCCTTGTGATCGACACTATATTACAGTTAAATATCCCAGTTAGTTGAATGATAATTTCCCCAACACACACACACACACATACATACATATATATGCATATTTGACTTTCAGCGAGAGTAACAAATAAAGAGCGTAAATTCCCACATTTAGGTACCTTTAGCGAAAGAGAGAGTATAGGACAAAAATAGGCAAACACTATTTGTGCTATATTTTGACTTTATTAATAAATGATATTTATTTACTATTTTGTAATATTTACAAAATACAAATAGTGTCTTAAACTGAATGTTACTCGGCTATATTTTTATTTAGGGTATACGACACCCAAAAAAAAAAAACACAAAAGCGCCTCCTTTAATGAAGTGAAAAAGTAAACGATGTGTGTGTCTGTTTGTATGTGTGTGGATTATGTCCCACTGAGAGCGCAGCGGCAGCTTTTTCAGCTTTGTTTTGGTTTTTGTTGGCGTTTAGAGGTGTACCGCAAAAGTAATACAAATATCCCAAACTATAGCTGTATGTGCGTGTGTGTACAGTTATAATTAAGTGATACACATAAATGGAAAGGCGAAATGCCGTGGATGAAGGGATGTTTTTGGATGGAGGGTGGGGGTGGAGTTTCTTGATGCTTGTCCCTAAGTATTTTCAGTTTTTTTTACAATCCGTTCTTAATGATTGTTTTCAATTACTTTTGCGCCTCGGCGTCAGTCAACGGATTTCACAATCAAGTCAAGAGTGGAACTGGGAAAGGGAGCCGTGAAGGAAGGAGAGGGAACTGAGGTCAGCAGCGAGTCAATCGCGTGGAATCGATTGAGTCAGCAGCAGCAGCAACAGCAGCAGCAGCGACGGAGAGCGCCTTTTAAGTGTTTACGCTTGTTTTATTAATTTCCATCATACATCTTCAGCTGTCAGCGTCTTCCACTGGAAAGAAACACGCACAAAAAAAGGAAAAGTCGCATCTTGCAAGAGAGTGTGTAGCGGTCGATGGCGACGACGTTGGCGAGGGCGGGGAGGGGTATTGGTCGTATTGCTTAACGAGCAGCCAAATGAAATACACAAATATTGTATTTTTCGAACACGAAACTTTTCGAATATCGAAACGGAACGAATTGTATCGAAACGCGAAGGCGTTTCAAACAAATCGAACAAAATATAAATCAATTTTTCAACTCGACAATCGGCAAAGAAATCGTGAAATTGAAAAACTTAAAAAACCTCTTGTTTCCCTTTATGATTGATTAACAGGTGTTAAGAGGTGCGTCTTGAAAATGTGTAGCTAATAATGTATCTAAAACAAAGTCAAATAATATAGCCAACAATTAACACAGACCGTTTGCCAACTTAATTTATTTTAATTAATGTTAAGTTAAAGCTTGTCAAATTGAGTTGGATAACTAGGCTTAAAAACGTTGATTAATAATTTGTTAAAAGAAACGTGAGTCACTTGTCTTCTGGGAATCAAAGCGGAACCAAACCCGTTAGGCCAAAAATTGACCTCTTGAAACCCAGAACCAAATCCCAAAAATCTACTTCTTAATCTTCCTACACAGAGAATCAAAACGTTATTAAAACTGGTAACCCGAAATTAACATTTGTAAGTATCTAAAAAATTTATTTTCAACTTTTAATCAATAATTGCATTAAATCAACCATCAAAAGTGTATCTCAATATTCGCGAAATCTTTGTCGGCGGAACCAAAAATCAATTAAGTCGATTCAGATTGTTATTGGTGTGGCTTCAATCAATTCATGTTGCTTATAAGGAAGCAATTATAATGTATCCTTTAGAAAATCGGACAGCTTCATGCGACTTATACTACGCGCTTCAAGAGACAAAGAGCGACTGGCTCGCACTAAATGCAAGTGCTGACAGCAGACCATAGAAGAAGATTTTGATCATAAGAGACTTACAATTACCGTTGCTCGCAGGCAACAATAGATTAAGACTGCAAAAAAAGGAGTGCAAGGAAAGCTGCAGTAATACAGTTATTCTCATACAGAAGCTTTTTTACATTACTTGAAAAAATGTTGGACACTTGCTAATTGAGACCAATAATTGATTGAACTGAAACTGAGAATTTGAGTGTGAAGAATAATAATAAAATAATAATTTAAAATGTGCTGCATTTTAACGGTCCGACTGGAGTCTAAAACTGAGTGTTACAACTATAATTAAATTAATTTCAGTGTACATAAAAATATTAGAACAATGCAAAACTTAAGAAAAACCAAATTGGCGTTGCCAGATTATTTAATTTCATTAAATTAAGCTTAGCTGCTTGCCTAATTATTACCCTGCTGTACACAGTCTGGCAATCTTTTCTAAAAATTAAACTATTTGACTAATTCAAATTAGTTATTATTATTTGCATTATGTCTTTTGTGCATATTTAAATCATTTTAAATTGAGTTGTTCTACAAAATGACAGCTTTTGTGTTTTTTAAGAGAGAATCTATATATATATATATATATATAACTATATATATATATATACATGCAGCAAATGTAAATATATGCAGCAAATGTGGCAGGTTTGAATGTAATCCGCAGAAATGTCTTATTAATGCCCCAGTCCTTTGGCAGGACAATAACATTTGCAGTGGCCAGGCACGAAAGTTTACAGCTAAAACGGATCGAATTGCCAATTTCATGCTTCGAGTGCAGGGCTTTCAATCAAATGATGGCAAAACACTGTAGAAGTGAGTGAAGAGAGGGGACGTCCCCGTCCCCATCCAGGGGAGTGGGAGAGGGAGAGCTGGTTAAAGGAAAACCAACGCGAAAATCTTTGCTGACATCTTCATAGAAGTGGAATACAGTTGTTCAGTTTTGAGATACATTTCATTTGCGACATATGTATATAAGTCTACACACACACGCACACACACACACACACACACATATATATATGCAGTGTGGAAGTGTGTTAACAACGCCAACATCGTATATCCATCCATGACCTCTTCGTTCATCATCTTGCTTTGCCTCCTTCTGTTGGCCTGCCTTTGGTGGCAATTGGATATGCCACCAACGACGTCACAGATGCTTCACCAACACCAAAAACCGAAGAAAAAAAAATAAAAAAATAAAATAAATAAGTAAAAGTCCTGTCCGCACAGGACTATCCAGCGAGGCACGCGATTTTTATGGCATATTCGTGAGCTTATTGTAATGAATTACTTTGGGTGAATCTTTTTCCATTTTCCTCTTTTATTTTTGTATATCCGGTAGCAAGTCGAGTTGGCCATAATCGGGTCTCATAGACTAACTGCATACTTTGGAACAATTTCAAAATTCAAGTATTCAATGTGAATCATACCTGATAATTAACCAGATAAGCTCAATTCTATATTATATTTGATAGATCTTAATAACATTCTATCAAGCTTCATTTTCGATATATCTTAATGTTTTGAATACTATAAATTATGAAATCTATACTATTTATTTTTTAGTTTCTTTTTATTTAATTATTTTATATTAATCTTAAACTGGAAATTCTCTCTTTGTTTTTAAAAATCAATTATGCATTACATTTGTATAATATAAATATATAGAAAAAAAAAGAAGCATTTTCTATAGGGTATCTGCAAGTCCTTTCTTTAAATTTATGCAATTGATACTTATTGAGTACAGGGAAGTTGCGAAAAGTATTAATTAACAAGGAAATAAAGAAAATAAATAAATATTCAGATTACATTTTAATATAAAAAGTACACATTTTGACAGGGTATCTGCTGTTCATTTTTTTTCTCTTGTTTCTTCTTTGAGAAAATAGAGATTAGACATAATTAAAGAGTTTTTATTAGTCGTTGCTGTTAAAGCAAATAATAAACACAAAATTTTACCATTATTACAGGGTATCTACTAATATAGATCATTTAGATAGCAAAGAGTACATATAAAAACAGGGTATGTGCTGTGTATCATATCCATATATGCTTCTGCTTCATTTATCTATCTGCTTTCTTTTTCTGATATTTTTTTGTGTTCTTTTTTTATGTAATGTATTTATCCATGGCAATGGTCGTTAGTCGCTAGTCGTTAGTCTGAGGCACGGTTATTGACTGCGGGCTGGTGCCACATACTCACACATATGTGCAACATATGGATATGGATGGATCTCACTACACACATACATGGGGCATGTACATGGGTGTAGCCAGTGTGGCATGTGCGACATTTGTGGCATTTGCTGTAATCATAATTTTATGTCCATCTAAGTAGCTAGACGCATGACGACTGTCAACGACACACTGCCTCTACCCCCACACTTTGTTCTCCCAACTCCCAACTCCTCCTCGTATCCCCTACACAACCCAATCCAACTCTCCCTCCTGGCCATTGAGAGAACTCGAGAATCTCAAATATGCAGCTGAGTGTTCAAAGTTTTAGCATCACTGTCCATCGACAGTCGGTCTTAGATGGGCAGTCTGTCGTTTGTGTCAGTTGCACGCTGTTCTTACAACATCTCCACATACTCCCTGCCCAGCCCAGCCCAGCCAAGCCCCTTCGAAATAGCCACAACTCCACTGCATATGACGGCCCGCCCTAAAAATATCAATCGGTCAGTTGAACATGGTTTGGCCAACTAAACCAAACTTGATGTCAAGCGGCCTGAAAGCTCTGTCTTGCCTCTGACATTTGTGGCATGTGGCATCCACACAAATTTAGTGCGTCTTGAGTGCCAACTGCTGGGAGTCGCCCAGCCTCAACTCGACAATGCTGTGCGACACACACACACACACACACAAATCGAGGCATTAGGCATAAATTCTCTGGTATCATTAAAAATCCTAAAGAACAGTTAATAATGAAGACTTAGTGTGTAAAAGGCATAAGGAAACATCGACATCCAAGTCTGTTTATATATATGTCCGATACGAACGAATCAGAATACATTATCATATAGCTGGCATTGGAACAATCTTTCGATAGATGAGTTCTTTTATGAACAAATTTTTAACAAACCTACTAAAAATATATATATATATCATATAGGAACAATTAAATATCTATGTTGATCACAAAGAAATATATATAATAGGCAAGATAGGAATAATCAATAAGTATTTTCGAAATATAACAAAAATTTAATTTTGAAAGAGTTGAGGAGAAGTCAATGGAACATTCCTTCGTATATGTAGGATGCGAAAAAAACACAGTAGAGAAGCAGAGAGAAGCGTTAAGTGTTCACCGTTATTTAACGACGAGTAGACTAAGAGCGTAAAGAGATTATTGTGGTGAGTTTTGCGATCATTCGGTCCTAAGCTCTCCCCAGAAATTTGGGTCATGCGACCAACTCATTTGTAAATTAACAAAATCCATATTGAATTGAATATGTTTTTTTTATAAAACCAGATAATAAACAATTATAATAATAAATTTTGTTCCTGAGTTATTTACTGCTAGTGCAATATTCTGGATATATGTATATATTATATGTATAATTCTACTTGTCTTTAGTTCAAGTTGTCTCTAAGTTTGGCAGCCGCAGCTTTTGGCATTCTGTTTGACAAGTTTCTGCAAGCCGTAACTTAAACTGTTTCCGCACAGCCCCACCCCTACCCCTACCATACTAAAACAGCACACCTACAAGAAGAGTAAGAAGAGTAGCAGCAAAAACAAGAACAATCATTAGCTGTACATTAGCGGCATTGACGATGAAACGTTTACAGTAATCCTTTGAGTAAGCAAAGTGAAAATGCACTGACAGAATCCAAGCGAAGAGATCACAAAAAGAAAAACCAGAACCACAAACAACAACAATCACATAAACAGATACAGTTAGAATTAAGTTAAGTTCTGCTGTATGCTATTTAATAGTAAATACCCTTACATAATATTTTATAAGTGTAAACAAATATTTGCGAACATTTGTACAAAAAAAAAAAATGCCCAATATATATGTATAAAATATATAATATGTATCATATAAAATGTGAAAATCAATATACCCTAATAGAAAATGTATATACAGCTGCAAATGAATGAGTACACATATCAGCGAAAGACAAAGCAAGAGAAAGAGGTAGAACAACAAGGTGTAACAGCAGCAAGAGATGCATTCACACACACACACACACGCATATACATTCATACATATCCTTGTCGAGCAAGTCCAATCGCTGCGGTAGGTGTGTGTGTGTGGGTGGTGGGGGGTGGGGTGGTTGTGTGTACAAACCTATAAAACCACGTAATCTGCAAGTGAGTTCTTTAATTATGCTGCAAGCGCAACACAAGCAGACGAAAGCAGCAGGTGGGTCTCAATGGGGAAAGGGTGGGGGTAGAGGGTGGAGCGTATGGAATCCGTGACCAGTGTGAGCAACGCCAACAAACTGCGAACCGAAAGCCGCTTACATAACCACAAAATGCTACGGACATATTTTGCCACAAGATAGCGGAGCGAGAGAGCGACCAAGCGAGAGAAAGAGAGGGAGAGAGAGACTAGCATCGAGACATTCCCGTGGCCGCCATTTTGAAGTTTTTCTTTTTGTTGGTGCTGCGGCTTTTTGGGGTCGTGTGCCAAAAGGATTACAATGGAGAGAAATGCCGCGACAAGCTCACAGATGAGAAGCTCAAAACAACAAAAACAGCAACAACACCCAAACAAACCAGCGTGAGTAATGGTTGTGTAGGGGGGAGGGGGGAGGTGTGGAGTGACTGCTGCTTTTGCTTTCGGTTTTGCTGCCAATGCGAAACCATTTGCGGATTTAATTGCCGTTAACATTCGAGTCTACTCGTCTTACATTGTCATTGCAGCTGCTGCTTCTTCTTCTCTGCATACCACTTAATTGGTGAGAAGCGGGCATCAACAATCAGCTATTAGCAACATTTTAGCAATAAATTTATGCAATACAAATTTAATAAATTAAATCTTATTTTATGCTTAGCAAAAGTTGTTTAATTCACAGAAATCAAAGATTTCCTCAGCAAAGCATTGCGATTTGATGCGCTTACAGGTCAACTGCTAGTCGGGCAAAACGTTTTACTCTTAAGTAACCACTGTCTCTTTCCCTCTTCCTCTCATCCAATATCTTTATTCTGTTTTTGTTCGATGTTGTTGTTGTTCTTGCCGCTTGCAACGTGAGCATCAAACGACAAACGCAGATTAGAGACCAGAACTCAACAACCTAACCTAGAAAAGCAGGCTCATCTTCTGAATCGCATCCAACTCCAACCAGCCACCCACAACATGATTCTTTGGCGACACTAACCACTTTCTTTCGCTCTTTCTCTCTTTCCTTCTGTCTTTTGTTTCTTGTCTTTGTGTTTCTGTCGTTGTTTTTAGAACCTTGCCTCACTTTTGTGGTCAGTTCAGGGAATTATAACGGCGTTATTTGTATATGTGTGTGTGTATGTTTGCATCTCAGAGTTTCAGCTGATATCGCCAAACAGATTTAGATAGCGGTTTTTCTGTGTGTGAGTTTGTGTGAATCAGTTTAGACACACACACACACACACACATACAAAGTACTTATAGCATTTGGCATCATTTAAATTGCTTATCAATTTGAAGGCATCGAAAATTGTAAGCAGTTTATTTTTTGCTTTTAATTATTTTATTTAAATTTCAGTAATATATTAATATTATAAAACATTTAAATTGATTTTTTTCCCCTTAATTTTGAGCCAGATCATTTGGAAAATATTAGTGAGCCAGTTCTAATGCGAATTGCAAAGCAAAGTTCGTACCGGAACTAGTTCGCTTTTTGACCAAGCGTATTTAAATTGTCAAAGAGTATTTTATTTATTACATGGCTTATATGCAAAAGTTTGTTATAATTAATGTGGGTTTTATTTTAATAACATAATTTACGCGCCAAGTAACTTAATAATATTAGGTAATTGAAATTTAAATTGAATCTAAGCTCACCCATTTGCATCGCCGGGTGAAATTGGTTTCAGTTGCTGCTCCACTGAGCGAAGATTATCGCTGATTATATAATCTATAAAAGAAAACGAAAATAAAAATCGTAACTCAGCAGATGAAATAAAATTGAATAAAACAACGGCAAATTAATTTAAAAATAAAGCTGATCTAAAATGTGCAAAGAGCTTTGAAGCGCACAGTTAGTTAACACTATGTTAACGCAGTTAGTTAACACTATGTTAACACAGTTAGCTAACAGTTAAAAGCCAAAAACATCCCAAAAGCACAACGTGCATTGGAAAATACCCATTGCATAGTGGGAAATTCCCATCTTGGGACATATTTGCGAGGAGACGAAAGCTTACCCTTCTGCAGCTGGCTGGTTGGTATAAATTCCTCATGTTTTTGGTCCCCTTTTTCCTCGTATTTGAGCTTATAGTCGGAGTGCTTTCGCAAGGACATCAGTAGCGATTGGGTGCGCGGTGGTATTTCAGGCGGCGCTGGCTCTGGCGGCGGCTCTGATTCACCGCCGCTGCTGCTACCTCCACCGTCGATGCAGCCGTCTCCATACTCTCTCAAATCTTGATCGGCAGTTGTACCCGTTATTGTTGCTGCTGCTGCTGCTGCTGCTAGCAGTTGTTGGGATTTATCGCTGCGATTGATGGAGAGGGCGGAGGTGCCGGAGGAGGAGCTGGTCATGCCGCTTAGCCGATTCAAAGTGTGACGCGTGGCGCTGCGCTGACTGCGCTGACTGCTCGACGCTATCGCCGTTGATGTTGACGTCGCTGCTGCTGCTGCTCCTGCATCATGTTGCTGCATTTCCTCATTTGAATATTTGGCATTGAGAAAGGGATTTGTACTGCGCGTTGCAGTTCCTGTTCCATTTACAGTTCCAGTTCCCGTTGCAGTTAGCGTGCTGCTGCTGCTGCTGCTCATGTTGCCGGGATTGGCGGTCGGGGGAAAAAGTCCCAGATTTGCATTCGATTGATATTTAACGGTGCTCGCCGAAACCGTTGCCAATTTAATTGGCGACTGTGACGTCACAGCTGCTGCTGCTGCAGCTGCGGTTCTGGAATGCGGCTGTGCGTAAGTCACTTCCATTATTTGGCCAGCGTCGGCGCTGCGACGAGCGCTTCTCTGCCTCAAATATTCCGGTTCGCAATCCGAATTATAATGATCCATACCTATGCAGAGAAAGAGAGAGAGAGAGAGAGACAGAATGAGTTATTTTACAGTAAATATAAATAGATTATTTTCATCGTTTAAACTAAATCATTTTTTTTAAATAAATAATAAATAAATAAATAAATTTATTTAAATTTAGATTTTTGTAAAATCCTTAATGTGATGCAAAATTAAAATAAAATGTTTCGTTTCTAATCCTATTATTTTCAAAATACTTTTTTGTCTTTTTTTCAGTTGGTTATAAATACCAACAATAATTATTGCATATTTTCATTGTGTATAACTTGTGCCTAAATCAAATTTTCAGACATATTTAACTACATTTTATTTTTAACATTTGCCTAAGGCGTACTATTATTTTGACCACAGCTGTGTTTAGTCAACACTTGTCAAGAATTTGTCCATTCACCTTTCGTAGCATTTCGCGATTCCATTGTGAATAAATGTTGCCGTTTACATTTGAGTGGTGAAATTACCGTTTGATAATTCCAACAGCTGATTGCCTAGTTTTCGTTTGGCCTTGTTCAGTTAATTAAAATAAACGTTAATAAAATTATGCAACAGACTATAAACACAAGCCAATAAATAATAAATAAGATTCATAATTAAAAAGCATTTTATTTACATCTTGCTAAACGCATTAAGTTTTAGTTATGTGTAAATAATGTTTTAAATTATAAATTGTTTTGAATATAAAATCTGTGTGTTATACTAATATGGGTAAACTATTCACAATATCGAAGCGAAATTCAATGAATCATCCAAATTATAAATCATTCATTCATCAACCATCATAAATGTCCAACAGGGCACCAAAGGGTATATATATTTTTTTTTGTTATTTTTTTGCTGCTGCAATTGCAACTAGCAATGCTTTGGCAGTGTTTAAAAGTTTCACCATTCGCAATTGGCAATAAAAAAGCGCGCTTAATTCGCATATCAAAAACGAATAAATGAACGGGTGAATGAATAAAGGCAATTTGACGCTGCTGCTGCTGCTGCTGCTGCTGCTGCTGCTGCTGCTGGTGTTGATAAAGATTGAGTAATTGAAGCTGAGGCTTCAATTCAATTACACAACGCAACTGTATTTGTTAGTGACGGGTGGTAAGTTGGGAGTGGTGAGTAGGTTGCAGTGATGGGGAAGAGCGGGGTGTTGGATGATTGGTAGGGGTTTTTGTAGTCAACGCCTAATCGAAGCGTAAAACGCAAATCGCCGTCTGCTGTGGGATTTTTATGTTCGCATTGCATAGCATATTGTTGTCTCTTTTGCACGCATTGCGTGTGCTGTTTGTGTGTGTGTCCGTGTTGTGTTGTGTTGTGTTTTATTGTCGTTTAATATTTAATGCAATTTACGATTCATTTTTAACAACCTCATAACACTCCGGGTAGTCATCCAATTCTGGCTGTGTCGATTCTTGCGCTCTTCGCACAAGCAAACCAAAAAGATAGGCGTAAATTGAGGCGGGATTTGTCGGATTTGCCTGTGAATCTGTTACAGGCTAAGTCTTGTTGGGCTTATTGAAGGAATCTCACGAACCGCACAAAAAAGAAGAAGAAAGAATCTAACAAATGCTGAGACATGAAGCTTTTAATAAATTGTTCATTGAGTTGTTCAATTTATTTATCTTGTAAATGCTTAAGTAAAAAAAATCCCCCAAATCAGCAAAAAAAAATCAAAAATTGGCATTTTAATGCAACAAAAAATACATTTTCATATGACATTTAACAGCGTCATTTTTGCTTAAGACTCTTGCATATCCAATATTATTAACAAATTCGATTAGTTAGTTATATGATTAAGCTGTAGAATTAACTGAAAATATATTTGAACTTTTACTCATAAATTATGAAAATTTAAAAGTTGCCTTCCGTTTGGTATATAAATAAGTATATATTTCCTATGGATAAAATATAATTTTGTCTAATTTAAAGATTTGTTTCATCCCCAAATATTGGCTGTTAATACAAGTTTATTGCAAACTGGTCTTTGCTTGAGTTCAGGCCTAAAAATCACCAAAACCATTAGCTGAGTCCGGCAAAATGCTGCAAGGGAATGTGTCCATGGAGCCACAAAAGCCTCACAAAATCTATCAATCCGAGCGAAACTCAAATCCAATCGCGACTCGTCACGTGGACCAACAAAGTCAAATCGCAGTCGAGTCGAATCCAATCAAACAGCCAAAGTTCAATCGACAGCGAAACGAAACTATTCTGGCAAGAGTCCTGACTCAAACATACCCTGTAAGCAGCTGGTTACTTATGAAAAAATTAAAATATTTTTTAATAAATGTATTGACAAAATTAAATTAAATTATATCGTATATTTGTCTTCATAAAATATAATAAATAAATAAAGTTTAAGTTAAGAATAATCGTTATAGTGTCAAATTGAATTAATGAATTTACCAATAACTATATAATTATAAATAAAAATTACATTAAGATATCCCAAAAAAATATATTAAATTATATCTTGTAAGTGTGTTAATAAAATAAATTAAATAAATAAATTAAGTTATTATATCAAATCGAATAAACATAACTAGATAATTATCAATAAATAATATAATTATTTAAATTAAGAAAAATAAATAAATCGTTGTCAACACGAAACGAATATATTTGAATGATTCATTTATATATATTAAAAAAAAAAAAGAAATTATAAAAAAAATTTATATAAAATAGCATGAAAAACGTATTTGATTTATTTATATCGATTTGTAGAGTTGCGGTTAAATTAAAATGTAAAAAAAAATATATGTAAAAAAATAATTATATATAAAAATTATAATCGATAGCGTTAAAATATAAAAGATATTTGATAATCCGCCAAAACTATGATTCCAAAATTGATTCGATTAACAAATCTTTCTCCACTTTGATACCCTAATTTCTATAATTTTATTCACAATATTGTGTTTATTTTAAATTAATTTATTTTAAATTAAGTAAATTTTATTTATGTCTAAATTAGGAGTTTTCACATATTAAATACTCTCCCCATTTTGGTTAGCTAAAGGGTATTCAGGAATTTATGGCTGCTCTTGAGACATGCATGTGTATGCGCGCGTGTGTGTGTGTGTGTGTGTGTCTGTAATGGGTGGGTGGGAATACGTATTCCGTGGATTAGATCTAGATGACCACTGAATAATTCAATTAAGTAAAATAATGAATATTTAGTAGCTTGACCGACTTATAAATCGCATGAATCGACCAAATGGGTCTGCGAGCCCACAAACTGAATTGCTTACTTAGTCCCTTGACAATCACCCCACTCCGCATTAGTCCCAGCCCCCCCCCCCCCAACCACGACCTCTCTGAGCCATCACTTTATTACGCCCCAACCAAGATGTATCTGTATATTTAGCTGTATCTATTTCTGTGTACAGTAGTAATCCGCATAAATGAATAAATTTGAGCAACAAATTGTTCAATTTCTGATTTTAACATATATTCTCAAAAAAAGTGAATTTTCAACATTTTTAATACCCAACATAAAAATCGAGTCGGGAGTCAAGAGAATATTTTTCTAGCAGTCAAATTATGTTTGAGAAGAACTGATTTTTGGATATCAGATGAATATTTGATCTATATTTTTACCATGTGATGGATGATTTTCGAATCTGAAATCTGTCAAATGGTGATTATGAAACTCTGATTTTTTAATATTCGATTTTGTTGAAATAAAATTGTTATTCAAATATGACCAAAAAAGTGAACTTGAAATGCGAAATAAAAATGAAATTGCTTAGTTATCGAGGCATCACTGTACTACTTACTTGCCAATTGCTGACTCTGCAACAGAAGCTGGGCGAGCAGCTGTGTATCGAAGGCGGTTGCCTGGGCGGTGTTTTGATATTCATCCTCGCTGCTGCTGCCATAGCCCATTCCCATTCCCATTCCCATGCCCATGCCCATGCCCAGACCCATGCCAAGGCCGTGTCCATGTCCATGTCCATGTCCGTGTCCGTGCCCGTGACCATGTCGATGGCTGTGCCACTCGGCGGACCGTTGACGTCTCAGCTGATGTTCACCGTTATGCGCTGAGCCGGCAGAGCCTGCTGCCGTGCCACTCGCCGCCGCATTGCCATAGTAAAATTCGCTGCCAACAGCGCTGCCGCTGCCGACGCGCTTACGGCCAATTGTGCCGGAATGGCTGCTGGACATCTTGGAGGCACTGCACAAAAAAAAATAAGTGTCTCTCTGCTCTCTCTCTCTCTCTCTATTTTTCTCTATTTTTCTCTCGTCTCACTCGTGGAGATTTCACCTTCAATTGAACTATGCACGTAACGCTTTTTTTCCAGCTCGATTTTCTTTTTATTTTTATTTTTATTTTGTTACTTGACTTGACATTTCATATTGTCGTCGTCGTTATCCTCCTCGTCGTCTGTGTTGTTGTTGTTGTTGTTGTTATTGTTGCCGTACTGGCCCGTTGCTTGTGGGCCACAAGGGGCACGCCCCTCTGGCCAACAGTCCCCGCCGCTCCTTAAGCACCCAGCGTTTTGGATTTGGGGGGGTTGTTGGGCGCTTTAAGTGCTTAACCGAATTAACGCTGAAACGATAAAAACGACAAAGTGTCAGCATGAGTCGAGAGTTTAGCTCACAAATAGCGGATAGGAGGAGGAGGGGGGGGGGGGGTTTAAGGACTAAAAGTCGAGAGTGCTCGACTATCAGTTATGCTGTTAACAAATTTATCATTCGCATTTATCAAATCCAAACTTGCCATAAATCAAACCAAAAAGATTATAAATTAATTAATAATTATATTTCCAAGAGTTATTAATACATTGAAATTCACTAACTTTGATATTTCAAAATTACAAAAAAAAAAAAAAATTTATCCAAAATAATTAAATGTAAAATAATCGGTTTACATATAATAAATTAAAATCAAATGAAATATATAAAATAATAAAGGGACCCAGAAAAGTATTACAACAATTGGAATGCGATTCGAAATTCCCAGTAAATTAATAAGTACACAATGAAAACATAAAAAATATACAATTTTAATTCATCATTTTCCATTTTAAATCACTAAATCTTTAATAATGACAATAATTTGATTCAAACATTTTTATGCTTTAAATTCTTGCCACTAAAAACAAGATTAAATTGATTTCATTAAGTGATGAAATTATTTATTATTCATTCGGTATTCCAAAAGTGATTTCAAGTAAAGATTCTTTGTTTAAAACTTGTGCATTTTTACTTTTAATCAGATTTTGTCAGATATTTCCTTTTATATATTTGG
The DNA here is from genome assembly GCA_035042125.1 of Drosophila longiperda. Classification (NCBI taxonomy): domain Eukaryota; kingdom Metazoa; phylum Arthropoda; class Insecta; order Diptera; family Drosophilidae; genus Drosophila; species Drosophila longiperda. The sequence goes on along the minus strand of JAWNLV010000136.1, from coordinate 1,956,128 downwards.
TTCTCTTCTGGTTCTTCGTGGTTCTTAAAAAGTATTAAAATTCAGCTCGAGTTCTGAGTTTTGAGTCGGAATAATCTGAAATTATTACATATATATCCAAAAGTCATATCATAACAGTAAAGATATTTACGCTGTTGGCACAGCCTAATGATACCCTATAAAAGCATTTTTGATGGGTAAAGGACATGACACAAAGAGAGGTGGACAGAGGCAGAGGGAGGAGGCAGTGGCAGGAATAAAACCATAAATGCATGAAAATGAAAATAAATAGCAGGCGGCAACAAGCTTCATCTGCTTGACTCTGACTACTTGCCACACGGCCACAACCACACAGCAACGGACTAATGTTGAACTGGAACTCAAACTGACTCCGGTTCGGGTCGTCTTTTAGGTTGTAACGTCAAGTGAACTTGATGGCAATTGCATTAAATGGAAGCTGTGGCTCTTAAACGTTGCCTGTTATTAGTCGCCTTTTTGTTGTTTGCGGAGACAAAATGCTTTGCCTCGTTTTTATGAGTGTGTCAAAGACACGCACAGAAGCAGTTCCTGGCCAGCTGGAGTCGAGTGGGCAGCTGGGCAGCTGGGCAGCTCGACACTTTTTGGCATTTTCATTTGATGAGTGCACATTTGAATGCACTCAAAAGGCAAACGCAAGTGGCTCCATTACTTGCAGACTGACTCGGGCATTTGCGATTTGGGGACTTGGGGAATATTGGAGTCTTGGAGACTTGGGTTCTGCTCTCAAGCGTCATTTCATTTATCTAATCACATCGATTTTTTTTTTTTTTTTGGGTGCAACTCAACTGTTAATTGTCAACCGTCAAAAGTCTCCTCGGCTGCATTCATTCACCCTCTACCTCCTCCCCCTCTCTTTCTCTTTCTCTCTCTTTCTCTCACTAATGAGCTCGCAATAAATCCAATCGTAAAAATAAACGAAACTATTTTTCTGCTTCACGTTTTCAATCGAACCAGAATCGGGAATGCCATTTTTGAATTATTAGTAAGAAATGCATATTTAGATATGCCAAGCGCTTGTATTAAAACATAATTATAATTTAATTAATTTTAATTTACAACTTAAAGAAAAATTATAATAAAATTATTTTTATTTTTGCTAATTTGCTTCTTTTATTTGCTTGTTTGCCGAAAATTGTTTTTAGTCTAACTTATCTGTCCGTCGATCAGCTGATTTATTTAAATCAAACGGTTGTTTTGCCATTCACACGTTAACGTCAACATAGAGTCGCTATGAAACCGTGGAATGTAATAAATGTGAATGCCAAAATTGTTGAACTTTGTGTAATAGATTTGTGTATAAGGTGTATTTATAGGTTATATATATTAAAATGTGATTTTTTGTTGGAAATTGCATCACTTTTTACGTTGTTTTGTGGCTATTTAAATACTTTTTACGAGCACTTTTCAGGGCAGTAATTAAAACATGAAAATCGAGTGCGACTCACATTTTTAACTTAAAATGCAATATTTTTCTAGAAAAAAGTCCTGGTTTTTGGAAGTCGGATGGAAGTTCCCAAGTTCCATTTACTTGTGCAATATTTTCAAGCAAGAATCGCGTATTCAACATGTTTATTAAGAGATCAGGCCAAGCATGCGAAAACCTTGATTTTTAAGATAAGTTTTGATTTGGAAAAGTTTTGAGTATTTTCGCTCAATGTGATATTCTTCTAGAAACCGACATTAATATAATAATATATATATATAAATATATAATATATAATACAATTTTTTTGCATTTCAAAATGTTTGTGAGCATTTTCCACAAATTTGCAAATTTCTGTTTGAAGATGGTATTTTTCGTGTGTTCCACGAGTGTTTTACGACTGTTTCAGATATTCAATATTAACTGCAAAGGTATATAAATAAATTATTAATTATGGTTGTTTAAATAAATAAACAAATACACGAAAATATATCCAGTAAACAATAAGATATTAAACTGAAGCACATTTACAGAATATACAATAATAATGATGAGGCATTAAACTGAACCATTTCAGTATAAGCCATTTACTAAATTTTATATATCTTTATAATCTGTCAATCGCTCTCTGTTTCCCTACCTCTCTCTATCTCTCTCTCTCTCTCTCTCTCTCTGTCTCTATCTCTTTCTATCCATCTGTCTGTTCGTTTCCTGCTCTCATAAATGTCTTTGCAACTGTTGCATGCATTTGCCTTTTGACACGAATCAGTTCACCTGTCACACTTAGACAAGCCTCAACATGAATGCCTGTCTCTCGACCCCCCTCTCGATCCCCTATCTCACCACTATCACTTTACTGTCTTCCTGTCGAACAACCATTCAAAAGAGGAGTCATAAACATACCTCAAGCAGGATGCCAGAATGGACCCCGGCACAACAGAGCACATCGCAAATGGGGCATACAACATGCAGAAATTGTCACTGATTGCCCTTTTAATGGATTAAGATCCATACACAAACACACACACATCTACTCTTCTATATATATTAAATATATATATAAATATCGTAGATATATATATGTAAATTTGTGTGTGCATGTAACGCAATCAGGATTTGCTCGGACAAGCGTTTTACTTTAAGTAAAGTGAATCTTCTATGTTAAGCGATATTTACCACAATCATTTAAGAAACTTTCGATTAAATGATTATTTAATATTTAATCGAAATTGTACCTCGAAATTGTAATGCTGTATTTAACCAATGTCGAACAATGCAAATCAATTAAGCGTCACTTAAACAGTTTAATTTATTTTTATTAATTGGCTCACTTCAAGTTGATAAGTGCTTTAATTTTATAATGTTTAAGGACAACTTGATGTGTCCTTTTATTGATGCCTCCGCCGCATGAGTCATGGTAATCAAGGACATCTTTCAGGCAATTGGAACACAGTTGTCAAGTGGAAGAGCTTTTTTAAAAGCCACTTCTGTTAATGTTCTACATGTACAGAAACAGTTACAAGATTGAATATAATTACACACACACGCACACACACACACACACACACACATACACACACACACACACACACACACGCACATACTTACACACTTGCTAATACACACTCACATATAGAGAAGCACTTTAATAATCTTTGGCCCTTCACTGTCAAATGATGACTATATTTAGATTCCAGATATTGCTATACCTATTTAAGCCCTCAGCATTTGAGGACCTACCTCCCCACCCCTGAAATTTGAAGTCATTTTGTTAAGCATTTTGCTGACGTTAATGAAACCGCGTTATTTTTGAGGCAGATCAACATGAAAATTAATCGGTCTCATTTATATATGTATATATATATATATATATATATGTGTATGCGTGTTGGTGAGTTTGTTATAACACTCTTTGTGCCTATATTTGCATTCATTAGCTGTTAATAACCAAGTTCTTTTACCCTGGCCTATCATGCCGGGTATCACAATTTTGAGAGATAGAATTTCCTAAATTTTAGCAAAACATTGCTAATGGAGTTTGAGGAGGGAGTGGTAGAAAAACAACAGTTCTGTGGAATTATTCAATTAATAAATATATTCAAGAATCAGTTTCAATTACAGTTAATCAGTTACAGTAACCTATATAATTCCTACGAAAACGCATTATGAAACTGAAACTGCAAATATTTAGATATGCCAAGCGCTTGTATTAAAACATAATTATAATTTAATTAATTTTAATTTACAACTTAAAGAAATATTGAAATGAAATTATTTTTATTTTTGCTTATTTGTTTCTTTAATTTGCCTGTTTGCCGAAAGTTGTTTTTAGTCTGACTTATCTGTCCGTCGATCAGCTGATTTATTTAAATCAAACGGTTGTTTTGCCATTCACACGTTAACGTCAACAAAGATTCGCAATGGAATCGTGAAATGGAACGAATGTGTATGCAGATATTGTTGAACTTAGTGAAATATATATAGGTATAAAAGGTGTATTTTAATGGGTATATATAGGGTATATAGGGTATATATAGGATATTATAAATTCGACTAGATGAAGTTGCAGCTTTTAACTTGTTGTTCACTTTGTGTGCTTGTGCTAGAAAGGGTCGTCGCAATTTCTGTTTTATTTTACAGGTTCACATATCGCACTCATGCTCTATCTCTGTCTTTCTTTTTCTCACACACACACAGACACAGACACCCACAAAGACACTCTCTCTCTCTCTTTCTCTCTGTATGTCAATAAATTCGTTAGCAACGAAAACATTAGTAAAGCGGGTAAAATTGCGGCGCAGGAAACAATTATGGCACCCACGACGACAAGAGATATTTTCATGAGCGTGTGTGGTGTGTGTGGTGTGTGTGTGTGTGTGATTATTAACAAAGGCGGTCTGTAGTATGTTGTGTGTGTGTGTGTGTGTGTGTTTGTTGTGTAGCTGGTAATGAGGTTGTTTTGCATGTATAGTCATAATACAACAAGTAAAATCGACAACAAGCGCAACATCATTTTGCACGCGGTTTTATATATGAAACCGTTAGGTAGATTCTTACACTTAGAAAAACAAAATTGCGAGCACACAAATGTTATTTGCATATACCTATATTTAGTTGGACAATCTCAAAGCGATAATGCAACTGAAAAAGACAACAAATTGCATTCAATGATTTTGAGGATAGTTTCAACGAACTTAATCAAAAATTTCTCGCTGTGTATATTGGAATCTCGAATTAATGCCATAGACTGATATATGCAAAGCGAATTGCTGCTCTCATTTTGATATGTGTAATTAAATTTGGTGTGGTTTTTTTGTAGTTTTTTTTTTGTTTTACTTGTTCGGTAGTCACATAAACAGGAATCTAGCTCTGTCTCTTTTCAATTATAGCCATTTCGTTTGCACTTTGACTGCAATAAATATGCATGACTCAATTGTGGGCAAAAAACAATGGATACCATCCGATTGATGTGACAGGAAATGCGCACAATTTTCCACCCGCTGCTTGCAAAATGAGAAAATGCAAAATGATAATCAATTTTACAATTGAAACGAATCGAATCGAATAGCAACATAAAAAATTGAATACATTCGCAATTGCCGTTCGACTATTTGCGATTCATTCATGCTCGAAAGCTGGAACAGGATGCTACTTACAAATGATTCAATGTATTCAAACTTAACGCTCGACGTATGAGTAATGCGGGCGGAACTAAAAGAAATTGGACGGAACCAATATTAAATGACACGCGTCACGACTCTTGCTATCTCTGTCTTTACTTATCTCCCGTCTCTTTCGGGTAAGCCCAATTGAACAATTTTCCGGCACTCAAGAAGCAATTGCAGAGAAAGTTTTTAGTGCATGCTGAATTTTCCAACATGATTTAAATATGAAGTGGAATAAAATTTGAACAATTTTCCATTGTTTAAGTTAATAGACTAGCTAATATTCTTTCGCAAAATTGTATAAATTATTAATAAATAACAAGTAAAAATGATGTAGCTGAGCAATCACGACTACGATATACCCGCAAAACCAGCTGTTCAAATGTTTTTCTCCAGATTTGAGCAGATTAACACAGACATAAAAATGTTAAAAAAAAAAAACAAAACGGGATTATAATTTTAACCGTAACTTGAGTGTTTCTTATCCGATCTTGATGAAGTTTGGACAGTTGACATACTATATTGATACGTCTGTTGATTCTGATCAAGAATATATATATACTTTATGGGGACGCAGATGCTTCCTTCTGCCTGTTAAATACATTTGCACAAAAGCATTATTCCATTTTTCAGAACTTTCAGAACTATAAATCCTATTTGATATTCATTAGAGTTTAAAACATTTTATTTTGAAATTATTAAAAAGAGTCTACTGCAAAAGTATATGTGCAAAAGTATCTTCCCTGCAAATACGGGACACTAGTTGGACATGCAACTAAGTTGTGCATCCTTGATGGATGTAGAAGTTTACATGACAAATAACATGAGATATCGATGGAGCGCTACTTCTGCCGCTGCCCCGCTCTGGGCAGGAGAAGTCTTCCATTCCGGAGGGTCTACAGACATATCGACTAGCCGAGCTCATCAAATTCTTGAGCTGGAACACGCTCCAAACTAACTGATGCACAGTCTCAAGACTAATATGGGCAGCACAATGAGTCAAGTATGTTTGTGGCTCCATGGGGAGGAGTGTTGCTTCTTGCTCCACTTGCTCTTCCAAGCATTTTTATGTATACCTACGTACATACACTCATACATACATACACACTGACATACATACATACATACATATATACAGTTGGTTGGTTTGCATACTTGGATCAGGACATTTCCGAGTTGAGCTTCTTACTTTGGGTTTTTTTTTTTTTGCTTGTTTGTTATTATTTGTATTATGGGTCTACCTGCTACTGTTGTTGTTGTTGTTGTTTGTGTTGCCACTTCTGTTGCTGGAAAAAAAAGCCATACACATAACAAATAAATTAAAAAACACATCAGAAAATAGAGCATTGCATGCATCGTCTGTGTGTGTGTGTGTGTGTGTGTGTGTGTGTGTGTATGTGATATACATGGTTAACTTAATATATTGTGGACTCTTCTCTTTTGTGTTCTCTTGTTGATTTTCTGCACACTTGCGATGTACTTAAGCGTGCATATGAGAACATATGTTTGGAAGTCACTGTGCTCTTTTCTGCGCTGTGTTCTGTTCTGTTCTGGAGTCGCATGCACGACAAACACTCAGAAAAAAGATCGCCCAAGAATTCGCGTTAATATTATTTTTATTTATTTTTATATATTTTTTTTAAATATATTATTTCTTTATAAGATAAAATAATTCTGTTAATAATAAATTTAAATCAAAATTTGTATTTTTTTTGAGTGTACGTGTTACCATATTTAAGGGTACATCCAAAGTACAACATCCTGCCTTCATCCAGCAACACTCTTATGTCCCACTTTGCCCCATATACCACTTTGTAGGAATCCAGTAAAAATTCTCTAGTTTGCTGACCTAGTCAGTCAGTCAGTCAGTCAGTCAGTCAGTCATTCATTTCTTCATTTTAGCATTTGCATTTTTACATTTCAGCTGCATATTCGTTATAAGCCAAACTGGCTTAAAGTGTTCTCAGCCAAGTTAAAGTTGCTGCATTTAAACAAAGCTAAAACTTATCATAATTAAATTCTGTTAATGTGATTTAATATTTGTACATATTAACAATAAAAAGCATCAATTTGCATAGCCCAGGGTATAATTTAGTGATGTACTCTGCCTCCTCTCGTCGCCCCCTTTAAATTGTTAAAGTGGAGCATGGAAAATAATTACGTAGGCGCATTTCCCCCTCACCGCTGTCAGCTGCCAGACGGTGGTAAGTGGATGGATAGAGTCTTATCCTGAATGTGGCCACACTTTATGCAACATATTAAGTTAAATATTTGATATTTAATTAACTCAAAGCTGTTCCAGCAGCCGTTGCATTAAACTGAAATTCTTGCAAGGTTTTCCAACTGAGTTTAATTTCAGAAAGTGCAGTTTTTCTGCACTTGTATTTTAAGTAAAACTAATATTGTTATACATAATAATATTGTAAATGCTATTTAAGTTTAATTATCTCAATTAAATGTGTTTACTTGCTGAAAAGCATTCAAATGTCAAGCTAAAAATTTGATTCTCAATTTTAAGTTAAGTGTTTGGTTATGTTGTAATAGTTATTTATGTGTCTTTATGTCAAGTTATGTCAAGAAATGTATTCAATGATTTCAAATACACATCGACAGCAATTATTCAAATTATAATTTTAGCATAAAACACTTATTTATACATACAGAGAGAGCCACAGGCCCTAAAATTGATTTCTGTTTTCAGGTAGTTGAAATAATATATTTTTTTTCCATATGAGAACTCATCTGTCTAGATTTTTACTATAACTTTTTGATAAATTTATCCGATCTTAAAGATTTTTCTATTGCAGACAAATTATTATATTAGTATATATATTGTCCAAAATAAGTTTTTTTTTTCTAAACTACTCAAAATATCCATTGATCTTTAAAATTATATATCTTAAGTTAGACTAAATACTTCTCAGAAATATATATGTAAATAACAGTACTAAATAACTGTTAATTAAAAAGTGAGCTCAACTTTGTGTCACTTACATAAGACATAAAACTGATTTTAATTTAAGTAACAATTTATAATAACAAAAAGAAATTTTTTTTTTCCAAGGATTTTGAAAAACAATTTATATAAATATTAATATTATACTGAAAGCAAATTACACTGTTTTGATAGCTTTTATAGAAAGACTTAACTGAAGAGCGTTTTAAGGTTTTTTTTTTTAACAGCTAATGAGCAATCTGACGCCGTAACTTTGCTATTTTATGCAGTCGCGTTAAGTTTCTATAAAAGACCCCTTCACACTTTGGTCCTTTAGCGCTTTAGTCCTTTTGGCTCAAGGCGAAAGATGCGCAAAGTGTGTGTGTGTGTGTGTGTGTGTGTGTGTGTGCATAAAAATGCATAACGACTCCCAAAGTCAAAGGCTAAAAGTTTATTTCTACACACTATACATATTTTATATTTTTATTTTTAATTTCTGACTGGCTTAAAGCAAAAAAAAAAAAAACCATCAAAGGCAACGACGCAAAAAGGATGCAACCGATCAAACACAGAAACACAGACTGAAATGCGGGCAGATGGCTTACAAAATGGTGTCAGCGATGGTTGCCATTGAAAGGCGAGGCAAAAAAAAAACGAATACTACAAAAAAGTTGGAATTAAGCTCGTCTAGCGATACCCTATATACAGCTTCGTAAAAGTATAGTAAAATTCTAGCATATTCATTAAATACTTCACAAACTGTGTTAGGGAATGCGAGAACTTATATTCCAAATTTGTATTTTCGAAAGAGTCTCGGTTGTTCAGGCTGAACAAGAAAATATATGCTAATACTAATACTGGCTTCTGTTCGTTGCACAACTTGATGAGGCTCTGCTTAAATATTTACAGTGGGTGCAGTGTATGAAGGCAGGTGAGCAAAGCTGTTAGAAGGTGTTGGATGCAAACATTTCCCATTTTGACTTTTCACACTAACACTTAAACAGGTACAAACCCTTGACTCATGTGTGTGTGTGTGTGTGTGTGTGTGCGTGCATGTGTGTATGTGTTGTGCACATAGATTGCAGTTCCCATGAATACATAAGGGAAAAGTTATTACGTTGACAGCATCATCTTCCCTTCCTGCTGCGGCTGCACTTTATGATCCATTTTCTTTATATTAATTTTGGTTATGTTTTTTGTTTTTGTTTTTAATAATTGATTAAACTGAAAGACTGGAAGAGTTTTCGTTGCAGCAGCTTTGTTGAAGTTTTGTGGCCTTAACTAATGGCTAAAGGCGCCTTATCAAAGATGCTGATAAACCAAAATATTCAAGAAATTGAAAGTAAACAAAGCAAACACGTGTCCTATCACATGTGCGCATTGTGTGGCAGCACAACAACAACAACAACAACTACAACAACAACAAACAACAAAAGTCAACAACAAACAACTATTACTAAATTGGGTTAAAAGGTCTGAAAGCATTTAAGTAATTTAAGCTTAAATTTTGTAGATTTTGTATTAGTTTTGAGTTTAGTTTTTTTTTTCTCCTAAAAATAAATAGCTTACAATTGAATATTGTTCAAGTATGAACATAAGATGCTGCATAGCTGAGCTGTTATGTATAAACATCACATTCCTAGAAGAATAAACCTCTCATGGAGTCGTCCGACAAATACTGCAAAGCTCAGATTTTAAGTATAAACATCACATGGAGTCGCCCTACAAGCGACTCCGATAATATAAACAAACATAACATGCGGCTTCATATGTACTTAGGTTTAAGATTTTTGTATTAAATAAAGAAATGCTCATCAGAGCAATCAGTTCGATTCTAAACGTCGTCTCATCGTGTTGACTACACCCTATACGTGTTTCATACAAATATTATTATTATTTGATATTAATATCACAAAACATGTTTTTTTTTCCGTTTCTTTTAAGGTTATAAAGTAGTTTTTTATTTTTAATTTTTTTGTGTATTCGCTTTATGGTATTAAATAATCTTATATAAAAGATACTTATTAATTTTTGGGAGTTTCGACATGAAGAATTGCAAAGCTTAAAAGCTTAGCTTCTGCAAATAGGCAACAAAAGGCGATTTGTTATCAAAAAAAAGAGAGCAAAGATATGAAAGGCTTTTAAAAAATGTGACAGTTAGCTTTATGGCACTACTGGGAGGAGTGGTTGGTGGCACTCATTGTGAATTGTTGTTGTTGTTGTTGCTACGTGTTGGCTTCTTCTGCAGCTAGTCAAACTCAAATTTATTATTGGTCTTGGTGCTTTTTTTTTTGTGTTATGCCACAATGGAATGCAAAAACAGCTTTGCCGACTGCTTGACTTGCTGCATGACTCAACACCCACCAGCAGAAAACGCCGCCAGTCCCTCCCTCTTCCCCTTTCGCCAAGGTGATCTGCTGCCAGAGACAGATGCTGCCCCTGACGAGAACGACGAGGCAAATGCATATGATGGCAAGCACACGAATGAGCACGTTGAAATGATTACCTAAAGCAAACACAGACATGGCAGCAAACACAAACACACACATAAACACACACATACACACACACAAACTGACACACTATCAAAAATATGACGAGAATATGTCAAAATGTTTTTCTTGCATTTGACTAGAGTCTATTGAAAGAAATCTTCAATACTTCAAATATGTTAATATATTTAAATTTATTTAAATCTCAAATGCATAAAAAATATATATATATATTTCTTATTTCTAATGTGAATATTATTGCCTTGCTTGTGATTCCTCATCTAATTAATTATGCAACATAAATTTGTAACATGTGAATTATTTTTGGTGTGGCAAAAATCATTTTAAAACCCTACAAATTACTTATTTTTAAATATATCGCTACTTAAAAGTGGAATTTACAAAATTAATTTAGTTGACATTTCCTTTTTTTACTAACTACAGTTTTCTTCTATTTACAAATATGCCTTTTAATTTAAATTAAATTTGAGTAAGTTAAGGTGTAGCTCACTTTTAGTTAAATTTCTTTTTAAAAATGATGTGAAATTAAATCATTGTGCAAATTTAAAATAATTACGATTTTGAATACATTTTTTTTTTAGTTTTATAAATTTATAAAATTAATTAAGAGCTTATAAATAATGTTAAGCAATTCAAAAATAATATAGATTAGATATAGATTAGTTAAGTTAAAAGTTACAACAAGAACTATTTCAATATATCAACAGAAAACTCAGATTTCTATATAATATGAATATATATATATATATTTGTAGAAAAACATATTTATCGGATACATCTACCTTCATTCGTTTCACTTAAGCCCTTTAAAATTAAATTAAAAATAGTTTCCTTTTTTTTGTTTTGTTTAATTTGATTTCTTTCAGTGTGCAGAGCCACACGCACTTGGCTATTGTTAAAAAATGTTGGACCGTCTGCCTCAGATGCTGATAATGATGATGATGATGATGATGAAGATGATGATGATGATGATGATGATGCTGATGATAGCTTGAAGGCTTAAAATGTGCACTCACACAAGCAAGGAAGCGACAGAGCTGGCAGGGCCAACTGTAATAGTAACGTGGGTTGAGTGCATGTGAGGGGCATGCAAGATGGATGCTGCAAGAGGTTTTGGAGAGGGGGTGTTGGCTTGGGGGTATAGCTTGGCTTTACGTCTGAGTTGTTCTTGTGCACGCATGTGTGAAAAGAATGCAAAGACTGGCCGGCATTGAGTACCAGAACCCAAACGAGACCAAACACGGGGCGTATACGTAATGCATGCAATTGCATATGTGCACACTCAAAATGGCTGGGGTGGTTCCAGGTGGTTTCGTGGTGCTTGGCACCACTTCAAAAACGTGTGCGAACAGGCACTTGATTGTGTTATTATTATTGTTTGAAGTGTTGCTTTCAGTTCTCAGTTGTTGTTGCTGTTGTTGCTGTTGTTTGTCCACTTGTTTATCTGTATGCATTGTAACTGCAACTGTCACAAAGAGAACCTCGTTCCACATATGCTCACACATACATACACATATTCAGACATATGTGCATAAATATAAACTACAGTCAGAGAAATCAGAGAGAAATATGAATTGAGCATGTTGAACTCTGTTCAAGCACCAATATTGTCAAGGCCAAAATTATAACGAATATCTGATTTCTTCATAAATTATTAGTATTTCATAATAATAGATTATTTCGATGTAAATTCGTATTTTATAACAAAATTTGATCATCGTTAAGATACTTAAGAGAAAGTTAAATTTCCAAGTTGAGATTATTAGGATTATTTAAAACAATTGCATTTTATTTGAGTTCTGTCTTATTTCTCCGAGTGAGTAATGTATATATATATATATATATATATATATATATAAATATATGCAGATATTGTTGCGACAACATAGCAACACGGGTTACCAGACTCCATTTTGATCATTTTAACCACATACATTTAATGAGGCATTTCGTCCCGTGACTAATGTGCTTCCATTCAAGTCGTGTAATCAATTATTTATTGATTGCATGCGCAGCTATTTATTGAGTATTGCGTATAGCCAAAATGCAATTTGCATTTAGAATCTTGAATGCACTTCAAGTTTAACCAACCAGTTATCAAAGCAACACACGAATTCGCCCCCCCCTCTCATATGGGACAATCTCTTTCTGAGTGTGTGTGTGTGTGTGTGTTTGTGTGTGTGTCTTTGACACTCAATACTCAACTATGACATTATAGCTTATGCGTTCATTTTGTAATTTGTTACCTTTATTATCTGTATGTAAATGGAAATCGAAAAACGGGCAATGAAAATGGTGCCAAGCCGAGAATTTGGACAGTTGTCTAAGACAAGCAGATCGACATTGGGGGATATATATATACATTTTTAGGAAAAATAAATAAATTTTGGGCAAAATAAATTATAAGTTTGTTTTTTTTTGATAATGTGTCAATATTAAGATCAGTCTCTAACTCTACTATTAAACCTATTTCTTGCATGAATGCAAAAGCGTTGTTTGGTTGTTTTTCGGGTTAATAATTGGTTTTCCCAGGATACAAAATCTTCTCCTGGTTAAATGGATATCTATTTTTCGATAATGGTATTTGGGCTTTACGGAATCCTTTTCATTTTTCACTAAATTAATTATGGAGTTTACATTTCCTTGTCGCAGATGAGCACTCCAAGTATATTCTTCAAGTAGATGATTAGACTTGTCGAAAGTTTGATGTGCTACAGTTTTAGAAAATCGAAATAGTCTGTATAGACTTCAAAATAGAGTTTATTCTAATCAAATACTTCCGGTAAGAATAATTTTAATGGAAACAAATCATTTTAAGAAATATTTCAAGCCTAGATTAATTTGAAATAATATAGTTTTAGCCATAGTTTTTGTGGTTAGCCATATTTACACGTATGCAAATTGTTAAGTCATTTGGCGTGAAGGAAATCTGCGAATCTGTGGAATTATTTGATCATTTAAAACGAATTTGTTTGGCTTGAATTGGGTTAAAGGAGTGCTCGATAATGATAATTTGTATCTGCAAGTGTGCTAGTGAAAGCTGTGAGTCCTTTGCAATCCTTGCAGCAGCTGCCCAAGGCGCACCTCTCCCTCGACTCCCTCATCTCCCTCCGCTGACCTCTTTTGTGCGCGTGTTAAGGGTAATTTATGAAAATTACTAAACGAACAGCCACACCAAATGCGTGCAAATGATGTTTTTCTCAGCTGTTTTTCACCAGCAAAAACCAAGCGAAACATAGAGCCAAAAATATATATATAGTGACTGAGAAAATATATCATAAATACTCGCCATGAAAATATCCTATTAAGCTGATACAAATATATATATATATATATATAAATATATATTTCTATACGATTTTAGTTTCAGATTAAGTACATCAACTAATATATGTATATATATCATTAATAATAAAAACTGAATATATAGACAACAATTCAAAACGAATATATATATATATATATATATTCGACATATTGAGTTTTTGTTATATATATATTCGACATATTCAGTTTTTATTATTATTGATTATATAACATATTTACTAAGACTTATATGAACAAAGATAGGAAGAACGTGTTTCGATTATTCTGATAAAAAAAAAAATAGTATATAGTATGTCGTATTGCAGCAGTAGAAATCTATATATATATATATATATATAGAACAACAATTTAATTAATTAATAATATATATATAAATATATATAATACACATATTCAGAAATCCATTATTTTGTATACCTCTAATAATATATCAACTAATTATAAATATGTATGTACATATATAATTAATATAGATGCACAGATTTAACACACATATATATATATATATATATATAGATATACCTAATTTCGTTTTAAGTTTAATAAAGATTTTTGACAGTACAGCATCCATTTTAAAGTAAACTTGACCCCAGCTGTTAAATACATATATATATATATATATATATATATATATGTATATAGGAATTAGTGAGTGTGTAAAAAGATAAGATTAAAAAATAAACCCAAGCTGTCAATATGAGAATCCGTAGGTGTTTCTTATCCAAGCTAGAAGTTGATCGATGATAAATTACAATAGATCAATAATTTGCTATAATGTATTAATTGGAAGACGATGTATATATTGCTATCGAATATCGTTTTGAATTGAAAGTAAATGAAATAAAGGAAACTAACTTTATAAATTTCAAGTCTCCAGCTCTTTCAGTCTCGGTTATTAAGAGCATACTTTATTTACCTAAGATGCTTCGTTCTGCCAGTTCCATAAATTCGCACAGCTTCATTATACCCTTTTAACCCATTTTTAATGGGTTCAGGGTATAATAAAAATGGGTTAAGTGCAGCAGGATGCTTAGACTGCAGACTGAACGAAAACGAGAACGAGTAGGAGAGGGAAGAGGAAGTGGAAGTGGAAGAGGAAGAGGAAAAGGAGGCGTTGCAGAAACGGGCACAACATTCGCACTTGCAGGATGTTGGCGCGCGCTTCATTGTCGTAAACAAAAAGGACTCACACTGCTCAGGTCTTGGTTCTGCAGGAGGCAGCAGGATGCATCCTGCGGACCGAGAACCGGGCAACGCCATCATGATAAGGTCGGCGGTAGCTGTAGCTCTGGTTTTGGTTCTGGTTCTAGTCGCGGCCAGGCATAATCATAGCTATCATGACGGTGATGATGACGTTGCTGCAGCTCCTCCTTCTGCTCCTTCTGCTCCTTCTGCTCCTGCTGTGGTTGCTCATTAAAAATTACCGTTCTTTTGAAAAAGCGGAATTAAAACGTAAAGTTGCTGGCAAGGCGTATAAAGTTTTAATTGTTTATAATACGCAACGTTGCAAAAACACTACACATTGCAAACAAAATATAAAGAGCAGCCAGAAACAGATAGAGACAGAGAGAGAGAGAGAGAGAGAGAGAGAGAGAGGTGAAATAATGAGATATAAAGAGAGAGAGTGAGAGATTTGTGTCACGTATCTGCGTTGTGAAAATTGTGATAATCGATTAATTTAATAAAGTTGTAAACAGTTGAGTTACTTAAGCTGCTCATAAATTCGATTATTTCAGGGCTTTATTGTCCATTGCCTTAAGAAGTTATTTACACTCTGAAAACTAATTTCTTGCACTGAGAAAATAACAATTGATTTTTATTAACGAATTTGAGAACTGACCATTTGACGATTTTTGAAAATTCTGTGTGATTAATTGTTATTATAAGCTGAGATGAGTTGAATATGTTAAAATAAGAAAGTAAATTGTTGACAATGTCTTCTGAATTACCAAACTCACATAAGTTGGGCATAATCTTGATTTGATTATCATAATCTGGGTCAACACATAAACGTAATTTGTTGAAGAGACACTTTTGCAACAATTATGTTCAACGGACAGTTGAAAAATACAAAGAACACAACAATTATTATCAGTAAAACTGTTTGCTTGCAGCAGCCCTGCTGCGCTTTTGTCATTTTGTTGCCTATGAAGGAGCCAGCTTAAACAGCAGCCCCCCTCCCCCCCCCCTTTCCCACTTCATTCTCCTACTTCTTGAGAATGCTCACATTTAGACAATTTTACAGCAAACTAGTTTCCTTTGCAAGGAAACATAACGTTTCGCTTTCTTCTGCTACACATTCAGGCCTTGACACCCTCTCAGCAGCCGCCCCCCCCCCCCCATTCTTTCTCTCTCTCTCACTCTCTCTCTTATATCTATCCCTATCCTTTATTCCAGCGAAGTCATTAAGACTAATGGCCATCTAAACAGCTGAAGTGGGGCTCTTCTTTCAGGTGGTGCGGTGTGGGGGGTGGGGTGTGGGGTACGGTTAGGGCTGCCAGTTGATGTTGTTGTTGTTGTGGTTTTGATTTTACAGTAACTGCGTATTACAACGCAACAAACAAGTAAAACGGCGCACGAATTAATGCCCTTCTCTCTCCACTCCTCTTCTTTGCTCTCCTCTCCTCTCCCACATCATTTCCATTTTCCTTTCACTAACCTATCTGTAAGTCCGTGTGTGTGTGTGTGTGTGTGTGTATGTGTGTGTGTGTAATTAAGCACTTCAGCTGAGTTGTAAAATGTGTTTCGACGCTCTTTCACTCGTTTTCCGCCGTCGCCCCTTCCCCATCGTTGTTCTCAAATAGTATCTTCTCCTGTGTTGCCTCGCAAACTCATCGCGGAGTTTGTCGGAAAACAATTTAAGGCAAGCCGTGTGGCAACATTGCGGTTTTTGTTGGCCCCATTTCTCGTCAGACACTGCTACATACATATATATATATATATATATATATATATTGACAACCATTTTCGGTTGATTTTATTGAATTTCAAAAGAACACAAAAAACAAATAAAACCAGAAAAGTACAAAAAAAAAAAAAACAAAAAACGCCTTTAAATGAAACTGTAAGGGAGAATAAAAGCAAAAGTTTTGCATTGTGTGAGGAGCCGCAAAGTGTTTGTTGGACAGGCACTCAAGCCGAAAACTCAAAATGGAATTGCAGCTGGGAAAAATGCAACAAAACCTGACAGAACACAAGAAAACAAAAAACACACAAACGATTTGGGTCTTCTGCAGCTTTTTTAAAGTTTCTGTCTGGTAATAGACCGCCTTCAAAGGTGTTGAAGGCAACGCAAGGAAACGGATAAAACGGCGAAATACAAGGCCAAAATGTGTTGCATAAAGTTCAAAGAGCAGCGAAAACGAGAAGCAGACGAGCTGCAGCAAAGTCCCATGCAAAGCGTGAAGCGAAAAGAGATAAGTGTAGAGAAGAATGGCATTAGGAATGTGCCAACGAAGAGATAAGTAAATCTGGAAATAATGAAGCTGGAAAAATGAAGAGAAGAGAATACGAGAGGAGAAAAGAGGTGAAAAGAATAGAAGGGACAAGATGAGAAGAGAGGATATGAGCAAAAAAGAGGAGATACAAAGAGAAGAGAAGGCACATGATGAGAGGAAAGCGAAAGAAAAGATAAGAGACGAAGAATCTACTACAAGCAAAGCAGAAGCGAGTAAACTGCTCAAGAGATACTCCTTCAGATAAATAATTACCCCTTTTACAAATAAATAAACAGAGATACAATGTTCTAGGAAAAAGTTAATGAAAAAGAAGAAATTTTAAAGAGGACATAAAAGCGGCAGCAAAAGAGCAAAGAGATTGTTGAAAGCAAAAGCAAAAAATTAATTCGTAATGCGAAACGAGTCTGAAAGGGTTACTGAATGGAAAAGTACAGTAAACTGAACTTAAAAGCCTGAAAGCTGATTGCACTTTGGTTTATTGCCTGAACAAGTTGTTTAAAATATTTAGATGAGATTTAACCTGCTGTTTTTATCTTTGCAGCCAGGGCAAAATCAAATGCTTCGTCGCTTGGCAACATACCATTTAAGCATAGCTTTGATGGAGTACGAAACATATTTGTTCTGCATTCAGCTAAGTGCTTTCATTTCTACAATTTTCTGGGTTTCTTCAAGCAGCATTTTGACATTTTTGCAACATTTTGAATTAAATGCTGTCCGGATTGCTACGAGGATTAAGAAAACGCCTTGACGTAATTGCACAGACCCACACACACACACACACACACACACACACACACACACACACACACACACACACACACACACACACACACACACACATACACTTATACGCCATGATGTCCTTCTTTGCCCAGACTTAACACTTTGAGAAAGAGTTTTTACTTAATTTAATGAGTATTTCATTCTTTATACTTATGTTAATGTGCGGGCCATTATTAAATGCAAAAATTAATTTATAAACAAGAACAAAAAATTGTTAAATCTAGTATGTACTACATATAACTAGAATTTGTGCTCTTTTATCAAGTAAAAACATTTTTTAACTTTACATTTATTGATTGTTTAAAAATAATTTTATTTTATTCTTAGCAATTAAATGTATTAATTTTGGGTTTCTTTTTTTTAAAATAATTTTAACTGCTTTAATTTTTTGAGTCGTCTAATGCAAGTCAACAATTAATAAATTTAATAATGTAACTTAATCAGCAACAGTCTAATATCAAAGTCTACTATTTCGAATTAGTTCAAAATTATTTTCTCAGTGTAGCGCACTTTAGATCTGCTATTTTTTGGTTGCACAAACTAAATGAAATAGTTACCGTATAATTTATTTGCCCTAACAAGATAATGATATAAGCGCCTGAGCGCGTAACTCAGTAATTCCAGGTGGAAAGGGGACTTGATGGGAAGGGTGGGGTGGGGGTGGGCTCTCCCTGTGCATACTCAAGATGCTCTCTAGCTCGACTGTAGTCGGTGCCTGTCTTAGTATTAGGTACAGTTTTAGTTTGCAATTGCAATCGCAGTCGCATAATCGTCCGTCTTCATCATCGTCATAACCAGCAAAGTAGGCGAATGAAAGAGAAAAGGAGACAGAGAGAGAGAGAGAGAGAAAGAGAGAGAGCGAGCGAGATGGGGGAGAGATGAAAAGAAAGTGAAATTTATGCTTGACATAAAAACACAATTTGCTGACTGACTCTGTGTGAACGACTCAACTGACGACTAACTCTGTCGGCCATTTTGTTCATCTTCCTCCATTTTGGCTTGTTTTCATATTTAGTCAGAGTGTGCGTGTGTGTGTGTGTGTGTGTGTGCGTGTTGCGTTGTTTTCCTCTTGCTTTCCTTCATTTAAAATTGAGTTGCAGCACGCGGAAAAAAATAGTGGCAGACAGAAATAAGTGCGAGTGATGAGTGGTGGCATTGCAATTGTGTATTAGACTAGAAGATGCTCTGCTCAAAGCAACAATAAAAAACAACAACAACAACAACAAACTCCAAACGAGACTAAACATTGATGTTGTGCTCAATTTGGTATGCATCAAAGAAACTAACTATGGCTATGTAAGATCTTAACTTGCCCTTAAATTATTAAAAAGTGTTTAAAATGATTTAATGAAGCTGCGTAAATAAGCATTTGTGGTCCCATAAATTCTATATATATATATATATATATATATTTCTGATCAGAACTCTTGCTCTCAGAGACTCAACATTTATAGTTATATTTATATTTACTTCAACTTCCACTGTTGCGCGAGTATTGAATTCCCATATAATAAAAGTTATATTTTTTTAAATGTATTGCTCTTCATTGTATATATAATAATTCTTGGCATATTATTATTTAATATATGCAACATTAAATATATATTATATATACTGTAATTTTTGTTGTTATCCAGTTCCCCAGTTACATTCAATTCAATTGTCTCTAACTAATTTTTAAAACGATAAAGTCAACCATTTCTTCAACGAAAGAATTTGTAGGCAAACTTAAATTTAAAATTTCGGTAGCTGTGACTCTGCTGATAAGCATTACGAAAAAAGCTTAGTCAACATAGTGTAAATTTCAAATGCAAGAATTTCATTTCATACATATACACACAACCTGTAAATGTGTGTGTGTCGGTGTGTGTGTCGTCTAATTGGCAGCCAGTACGGTATTAAGGACAAAGTGAAACGACAGGCATATGTGCGAATAAATACCTATTAAGTAGCCGCATGAGACACAAAAACAAAAAAAAAAACAAACTTAAAAACAAACCGAGCAAAAAGTAAAGGAAAATGCGACAAGAGTTGTACTACAAAACATTAGTACACACACACACACACACACACACACAGTTACACACACATACACACATACACACAAAGAGATTACTTGCACACACAGCTGTTGGGTGCGGGCAGATAGCTTAAGGTCCCATGCATCATGACGAAGCTGTTGACACTTCATAAATACATGAGTTGCACTCAGAGTCCGCTCACACGTGCACACACACCATACACACACACATACACACATTAGCTATGCTTGTACATGTGCAATTGTTACCCTTCATATGGTGTTAAATCCCATCAAGCAGTTACAGCTTAAAATAAGCTAAGAGCTACTTTAAAGTACGAAGTGAAATACTTTCGGCAAAGATTAAGTAAATAATGGCTTTTTTTGTGTGATTTTATTTTAACTTTAATCAATTGTGCAGCAGGCCTCTTGTAATGTGAGAGGATCTCATGGAAATAAAGTAAAGTAAACAGATGTGTTTTAGAAAAAAAAAATTAGTTTGGACTGCGACATTTGCATCATTATAAATTTTTCATATTTATTTACATAATTTTTTTTTGAAATTTATAATTGAAAGAGAATTATTAGTATTTTGAAATTGTAAATTATATTTTAGTATCAATTCACTGTGGACATTTATATAAAAAATATATTCATTGAAAATTCCAAATTAAAAATTGAAGTGTTTCTAAACTGCAATTTCATAGAGTATTTGCCAGTCGAGCACTTGTGGATGTTGCCAGATTTTTTGTGGTATGTCCCTTACGAGCACTTCAACAAATTTACACTTGTTTCACTCATACGCTACGTTTTTATGATATTTGCCACAGACACACACACACACACACACACACACACACATACATACAATCCGCATACCTTTGCATATATCGTTTACACTTCTTGTTGTTGTCGGCACTTGTCTCACGCCTGAATCGTCGCATGCGGGTTGCAAGAAAAAACTACAATAAAATAGAAATAGCAATAGCAAAAAAAAGGAAACAAATTTAAGCAACAAAATTAAAAGCACGCAAAATCTGTGTGCGCTATGAAAATAAATATAAAACAACATTCGAATAAGGACTGTCCAAACTTTGAAGTGAATGTTGTAAAGGGGTCCAAGGATTCAGAAATATTTCGCTCTTATATCGAAGGTCTAATAATATCGAAAAACTATGGTCGGGTCAGTGAAAATAATTCAAGAGCTATATAGTTTGTAGTACATCTTTTTAAAAATTGCATATTTTTTTGATAAAGTTATGGCACTTTTTAAGAATATAATTTTGACATGAATAACGATTGAGAATAACGTTTATAGCTTTAGATATATTATTCCAAACTATGTTGAAAAATTTCTACTTCGTAAAAATAGGTTCAGTTATGAGTTTCCCATTCATATAAGCACTTTTTAGCTTATAATTATTATCTTATATTCTCAGCTCGGCAAGAATTTAATTTTTTCTTTATTTTTAATTGGGATTAGGATATTATCAGAGTATTCTGCAAACGGTAATGCGTCTTCTTATTTTTTCATCTATGTGTGTATTTTCTGTTATTTTTCTTTCTTTCTCCACAGCTTTTATTTTTTTTGGCAACACTATCTGCAGTTTCTTAAGTTCCTTTATGGGCCAGCGGCCAAAACGGAGTAGTTGTAAAATTTTTAACATAACTTGAGGAAAAAATAAAATAAAAAAGAACACACATAAAGAAAAAAGGTCTTATGAAATATGCATATGCTCATTTGAGCTTATAGCATAAAGTGGCAAACAGCTACACACAAACCAACACACACACACCCACACACATATATACACACAGAAATGCGAACAAAACTCATTCGTAAGATTTCACCGTGTACAATTTCATTAAAGTTCCTAGTGAGAAGACCGCCTTCGCTCTGGGAATGATTTCTGTCGGATGTCGGTTTTGTTGCTGGCAACTTACCTGCAATAAAGAGTTGAGTAAAAATATAGATTAATATATTTTAGTACAATATATGTACACCTACTACTATTTTTTGTATGTGTGAACATCTTTAAAACCCAATGATATCTGCACATTTATTAATTCAATAAGTAAATTAGAGGGGGACTTAATAAGATTGAATTATTTAACTGAAATCACATCACCTTTGATTTAGTAAGTCAGGAACCAAATGTGAAAGTTGCTCAGTATTCATTCTCAAATCGATTATTGAACATAGAAAATACAAACTTAAAACGACGTACCAAATAAGTATAATATAATAACCGCTGTTATTATAATATTTACTTAGTTTTTTCAATAACAATGGCGGTCAAAGGCTTGCTGAAATTCACCGTCTATACTGCGGGAGTCTTCACGCTGGGCTATTACATCTATTTAGTTCAAAAGAAGGTCCACGATCGGCGCCAGCGGATGCGGGATGTGCTAGAATGCCAGCTGGATTACGATGAGTTTGACGAGACAGCGGGTTCAAGAGATGTTGGTTTACTAGTTATGCCCCACCTTATCAGTCAAATCAACCTGGGTGAGCTGCTATACAGACAGGGCATCTCTCATTTGGCCAGTGCTGTAATGATGTACGAAGATCCGCAGACAATAGTCGACACATTGAGCGAATCCCTATCGAATCATGCCCAAGATCAATTGATCATAAAATTAAATGAAGCGAATGACAGAGACATTTATACCAGATTCGATAGTTTAGACTCAACAAGATCACTATAATTCTCATAGGAAATAAGAAAAAAAATGAATGTTAACAAAATACAATACTTTGCAGATACTAAAAAAAGAATCATTTCGGCATATGCAATCTGCAAAATTTTCAAGTGTGGAATAGTTAAAATCGCTTAACAAATTATGTTGATTTGTGACTAATTACAGAAAAGTCTGCAAATATTTATTTATCCAATAATTTAATTAATAAAAATAAATCATCTCATTAATAAATTTATTTTAGTTGTTATCTGTTCGATACAAAATGAACCCATTTTTCCACGGTAAATTTAAAATTTATTTGCATTTCATATAACAAGTTAAACATAAAGAGAATGGATAAGGGGTTTGGTTTGGGGTTGGGTTTGGGGTTGGGTGTTTGCGATAAGGTAGTCTGCCTGAAGGCTATTTTTTATTTGCTGTGTAAGTCACAAATGAAATACGATTCATAAAAAATGTTTATCTCCCTTAGCTAACTGCTCGGCTGTCATTATTCAGCGGCTGGACCAAATCCTTGGTTCCCTTTTATTATTTAAGCTAACATGCGCGACACACACACACACACACACACACACACACACACACACACACACACACACACACACAGTAACAGTGAGTCGCACGCACGTTTAAATCTCATATGTTACGTTGACGTCAAAGTATTTATCACAATGACAAAATCAAGCAAACGCACGGACTCACCGGCTTTATTTTAGGGTTTAAATGTAACACATTTACAAATTGTTTACACACACACACACACACACACACACACACACACACATATATATAGATACGCGTCTCAGCATGGTGATAAATGATAACAAATTAGCGGTTTGTCTCTTAAACGAAAAAGAGAACACCAAGCGAACAAACACCGGAGCGAACCCACACCGTACCGAGAGCAGGGCGATACCTAAAAGTTACCACATTGCAATAAATCACATCACCTGGCCACACACTCATGCACACACACGCGCACACACACACACACACGCACATGCGCTCATACACGCATAGCTTAAATGGCAAACGTGTACAGTAAACACTGCCAAGGCGCGAAACCTAAACTTGACTATAATTCATAAAGTTTACATGGCTCCATTTTCGTTTATTCGTTTATTATCCTTATGCACATCGAATCTCACAGAATGTCTGCATTATCAAATTATTTACAGTGTTTATGAACAATATTTCAATGATAATATTTAAATAATTATTAAATTCAGCTAATAATTTGATATTATTTTTTACCTTCGATTACATCTAAGTGCATACAAAACATGTTCTATATAGCAGATAAATATTATTCCATATCGAATGACCATAATGTTTCTGCGAAGAACTGCGTTATTTTGAGGTAGTCGAAATTGTAAATATTACGTATACGCAACGCATGCTTAAACATTTTCTTTTCTTTCACTTTGCCACTGGAGTTGCTTGATGGATGACAGGGGTAGTTTGCAGGGGGTGAGTTAGCAAATAGCAGAGAGATGTTCTCACTTAAGAAGTTACTTTCTTATGCATGCATGCGAGGAGGGGAGCTGCGCGGGGACAGAGAGAGAGGGAGAGGGAGAGGGAGAGAGAGTGAAGAGTGAGGAAGAATGGCGTGGCGATGTGTGAGCCAGGAGCAGAGTATCCCTGAATCCTGTGTAACCTAATGACCCCCACCGGAGTCTGTTCACGTTACTCCTGCTGATGTCCTCTCGCTTGACATGCTGCTGCTCGTGCTCCTGCTCCTGCTCCTGCTGCTGCTGCTTCTGCTGCTTCTGAATCCTTTTTGCTTGCCTGCACAGCATTTATGAGTTGCTATTGCTGCTGCCGGATGTCAAGTTGGAAAGCCGGCTCGTTTGGGTGTTAAGTGTGTGCTTGCGCATAATTCATATTTCACATACACACACACACAAACATACACACACACACACACATACACACACGCAGAGTTGGTCGGGTCCTAGTTTGAAAGCTTGGGCGCATTTTAATTATCATTTTCGGATTCGAGCGCGTTTGGAAAACTATGAAAATTTAATGAGAGTCAGCCTCTGTCTGCGAACGAAATTAGAGCCACCAATTTTCAGCAGGCAACACACACACACACACACAAATCTGGCACACACATGCATGTGTGTGTCTGGCCAAGCGCTTCTTCAGGTCCTGCTCAACTTAATTCATTAAATTACGAAAAAATAAAAAGGAAAGTAAAAAGATAGCAACCGCAACGCTATTTGTTTTTCAGTTTATGCATCCTAATGAAGCAACTTGATGCTTCTGCCCCCATGTGTGTGTGTGTGTGTGCGTGTGTGTGTGTGTGTGTGTGTGTGTGTGTGTGTGTGGGACAATTTAGTACGCGCGTACCGGCAGAATTTGGATTTTGCTCCACTTACAGTGCACTCGTATCTAATGGCATATGAATTATATGTGTGGCAACATTTTGATAGCTTTAAGTTGCACTGTTTGGCGCTTTATGAATTCAAGCAAGAAATAATCAGCTTTGTAACCTGGCTGACCTACAAAGGCAAACTCATAAATTGAAGGTATTTTATCTATATATTTAGCCGCATTCCTTTTTTTTTTTATGAATTTCGAGCAGAAATCTTATTTATACATTTATGTGGGGAATTATGCTAGAGGCTAAAAAATAAATATCTCTTTTTAATTTATATAAAATAAATAATTAAATTAATGAAAATAAATAAAAATAAATTAAGACTATTTTTTAAATTAACGATTTCATTATGCTTACTTTTAATATCTTGTTGCATATAATTTATATCAAATTTGCATTAATAAATATTTACATAAAACTTGAAGCCCTTGGCAATAATGTTTTTGCATAATGTTATATGCTGATTGATATCAAATCTCAAAAATAAATGCCAACAAAATAAATAAACTAAAAAAGAACAGAACAGATAAAATAACTTATCTTTTGAATGTTCGATTTTATGCTAACCATTTGATATATTCAACCGATTCTGTTGGCTTTGACATATTTACTGCCTGCAATTTGCATTTAGATATCTTTATAATTGCTCGAGTTAGCATAGTTAGATGAATATATGGACAGACAGACATTTCTATATGTACTCGACTGTTAAAGTTGACCCAGAATATATGTATATACCTTATGAGCTACATGTAACAGGATATGTAAATTTACAAAACTTTTTATGGATTTTATGACAACACATTTCCTTTTCGTTTTTGTGCAGCTGTGACTTCTGTAATGTTGTATCTGTTGTTGTTGTTGTTGTTGCTGTTGCTGTAGGTCAAATCCCTCTCGCCTTTTCCATTACCAATTTCCTGTAGTTTGATTGAAACCATCGATATTTTTCATACATATAAATTGTCAACCCGTTAACGATTGGCCAATGTGGTAAAAGGCCAAATTAAAAATAAAAAATAAATATGGCGTCAAAAATTTTAACAAATATTCAAAAACTATTTTCAGCTTGCGATGCACATTTCGCTGTTTGTGTGTGTGTGTGTGTGTGTGTGTGTGTGTGTGTGTGAGTGTGAGTGAGTAAGTGTGTTTTGTGTGTGTTTGTGTTTGTGGGGATAGTTCAATATTCATTGGCCGTAATTTTATTGAAATAAGTGAAGCGCGCTTTTGTGCGTCGCCTGAGTGAGCACCCAAAGGGAACCAGATAGACTGAGAGAGGGAGAGAGTGGAGTGGAGTGGATTGGGCGGAGGGGTGGGAAGACTAGGGAAGTTGCCAGGTGTTAGGTGAAGTGAATAATATTTAAAGGGTCGTCCAAGAGCCAAACTAAATTTTCTACCTGGTTTATTTGGAAACTAAGGAAGCATTTCAAATGCCCCGGAGCATATAACTTAATTGTAATTTATAATGTATATATATATATATATATATATATATATACACATACAAACGTGTGTATGTGTGTATGTAATCAATTAAATTTACAGCCTTTTGCTTAAAGAATCTTTAAGTTCAGAAAGATGAGTTAGAGCTTTTTAATGGTTATTATCATTTTAAGTAGTATTTAAGATGTTTCAACAGTTAGAATTATTATTTAGAACCATAATTTCAACATGTTAGATTGCTTTTACTCTTTGAGATCGACAAGGCTATAACCTAAATATAACTGTGAAATATAGTAGACCCTGCTGAGCTGTTATTTTTATCTATTAATATGAAAAACCGATGGTGTTGGCACAAATAAAATTGCCACCTTGTCGTCATGGCCATATGATGCACATACATAGATATATATATATATATATATATATATATATATGTGGGTTATGACGCATATATCTCCGTCGGTCTCTTGGCTTGTCTGTCTGGCATTTGGCCAGTGTATTTGGGACGTCATGTGGCATTACCGTTTCGTTTGGCTTTTACCATTTGACTGCGCGCATAATAAAATTTGGCACATATTTTCGGCCTCAATGCGGTTATTGCCACTGCTGCGTTTCACTTTTCGCAATAACCGCTAACGAAAGCGAAAGAAAAAGAGAGAGAGAGAGAGAGAGAGAGAAAGAGAGGGAGAGACAGGGAAAGGGAGTGTGGGAGTGAAAGAGGGTGTAAGACAATAGCGTAGGAAATTCAAAAGCTTTCAACGATTTTTCCATGTTATACTAATGCATATCCTGTCACCATTCAAATTTCATGAGATGCATATTGCCATATGTTTATGAATTCGAATTTAAACATTTTGAAAAGAATTAAAATTTAAAATCTTGAGCTAACAATCGTTCGCTACAAAAGCGAATTTTAGTTTCCACAAATGACATATTTTACCAATCTCAAGAGTCAATTTGTTGCCATCAAAAAACAGGCCTAACGCTGGTTGGCTAATTGTTGTCAAAGCACTTTTGCATTGTCATCCTTTTTAATTCTATTGGATAAGAGCAGGATCTAAGCAGCTGTTCACAGTGTTAATAACGAACACAAAAAAAAACTACTGTAAACATGGAACTGTTTCTTGTTTGGTTACTTAAAGCGAATATACTCTGTAAGCTCTTAGGTAATATTTCTCTTTAGTATAAATAAGTTTAAATGTTTTAAACTTTCAATTAAATAATTTTTCTTATTTTTTTAAAATTCTTTACTGTTGTTGTTGTACTTTCTCAATGTAATTATTGTTATATCATCAATTCCAATCCAATTTTTCTAATAACAGGGTATTCTTAAAGTGGACTACATTTAACACTTAAATATTTAGTTGTGTGGCTTAATGCTTATAACACACACACACACACACACACACACACACATACGCACACACTTGTGTGTGGCAAAAGTTGATGCATAAATTATATGAATCGCAATGCGTTGACTGTCAATTTGGGCAATGTGCGTCAAAGCGTAATGGAAACCAATGAAATTGAAAATGCGACTTAAAAAAATGAAGAGCAGTCGCAGCTGGCGCCACCTGCCGTCCATGCAAATGCATAAACATATGAGTGCGTGTGCGTGTGTGTGTGTGTGTGTGTGTGTGGGTGTGTGCGGGGAATGTGTAGGCTTTGGCCCGAAAATGTCAATTGGGAACATATAAAATAACAGCAAGCAAATTCATTGAATATAAAAAAAGAAAAAAAAAAAAAACTTTGAAATATTAATAAATTGCAATTTTTACGTTGTTTTCCTCAAATTGAAAATATCAACATGATTTTGGCGCCAAGGGTATTTCAATGAATTCCATATTGATATTTATGATTTACAATTGTTATTAATAGAGTGAATATTTCCATATAGTTATTTATAAGCAGTATTTATATAAAGAGTTATTTATTTATAATTAGTAATACCTAATTATGAATTTTCAGTTTCACTACCTATAATTTAGAGAGTACCCAAGTCATGTAATTAAGTGTAAAAGTTGTGGAATGGTATACCATTGAAGCGGAGGATTTGTACCATTCCAAGCTGCGTTTAGATTTTGGGTCCTTTATTTGAGCCTTAATGGTTGTTGCCTTTGGTTGTGGATCCTCTGTCTTTTGGCCTGGACTTTCGCTTTGGGTGTCTGCTGTCTGATTTCCTTTCAGTGGCTATTTATATGTCTGTCTGTTTGTTTGTTTGACTGAGTGACTTGGCTGCCATCCTGCTTGCCTGGCCAACTGGCTGCCTAGCTGCCTAACGTTCAGGCCCGGCCAAAAGACTGGAAGTGAGAGGAGCAAATATAGGCAAAGCCAAGCGGGTGAATGAGCGACCCATCGACCCAGTGGCGTCGTTGCTTTTGCAAGTTTTCACTTGAATTAAGTGCTTTCTGCACTGGTTACATCTCACCTCACCTCACCTCACCTCACCTCACCCAACACACCCCTTTGCACCTTTACCCCTATTATCATAACCCGTTCTTAGCACCGTTTTAGTGGCAAGCACTTTGTGCCTTCACATCGTGTCACTCAAACTTAAAAATGCTCATGTCAGTGCTTTGTGTGTTGTTCTTGTTTCTGTTGTTGTGTGTGTGTGCGTGTGTGTGTGTTTGTGTGTGAGCTGTTGCTCTATGGCAACGTTTGCTTTTTAACTGGTAACCGTTGTGTTGGAAGGCCGTTTTCGCTCATAGACAGGCTTTGAATTGGTTTCAGGGTTTTGCGTCTGGTTTGTGTTACGGTTAGGATTAGGGTTCAGCACACGGTATGTAGGCATAGGCAGGTTGGCAGGTTGACGGGCAGGCGGGTTGGCGGGTTTGTCGGGACAGTGAGTCGGAGCACATGCGGGTGATCAAGTGGTCGGTCAGATGTTTGAGCTCAGCTACGTATTTACAGTTTTAATGACCAGCGAAACGGCTTTACTTTCGCCCATAATTGAGTCCAAGGATCGAATTAACTCGACTGACCTGTAGCTCCAACGCAAAGCAGGCTTGATACAAGATGTGGCATATAAATTATTAAAATAGAACAATTTATAATGGTCTACTCAATGGGGAGATGCTAAGAGTTATTTATTCTCAAACGATCATAATTCAATTCTGATCTGTTGATCAAAAGTATGTCAAATGTAAAATCTTCTTGCATATTATTATCGAAATCGATTTATATCGGCAATATATATAATATAGGTGATGTGCGTTTGATACACGATAATTTACATATATTCTTATTACTTGGCATGGTTATACTACTAATATCTACTTCTGTTTGTTAAATGGTTAAGCAAAACTTAATTGTACCTTTTCTTCTGTATAGGGTAGACAAATGTCGGCGCTGTGTTATGGTCTGCGAAAAGTGGGAATACCTATTTTGCGATTGGTTTCCAACTGAAACAAATTTGACACGCGCTCAGATCTAATGGCAAGTGTTGGTAGCCCGTATGTTGCACTAGCATGTTGGAGGCATTTGCGAGTGGCCAACATATTCCACATTCGCATTGGCATTCACAACATTCTCATACATATCGAATGCGTGGCATGTTCGCTGTTGCATCAACCTCTTCTGCATACCGGAGTATCCATATCTTCCACTCATACTCTAAATCTCTCTCTCTCTCTCTCTCCCTCTCTCTCTTTCTCTCTCTTTCTCTCTCGCTATGTGTGTGTGTTTGAATATTGGTCAAATGCTGTCGCCTCCTGTTTTTCACTCGGTTTTAGCTGACCAGCTTCGGGCTGTGCAAATTATTTTTAATTATCGCTGCTGCCGTCATTGTTGTCGTTGTCGTTGTCATTGTCAGTGTGGCTGTCATTGTCACTGGCGTGGTTCGGCGTATAAGCCTACCCGTTGCTATCCACCTCTGACCGACCTCTCTCGCCGCCACAGCAGTCAAAGGCAAACAAAAACGAAAGAAAAAAAAACCACAGGCAATTTCATTTTCTCGTCTGAAAATAGCGGCTGTTATTGCATGTGGCATACTTTTTGGCATTGCACTAAAATTCAATTACTGGAGCACTATGAGGGCATTACGAGCGACAGCGAGCAAAAATTTGTGTAACACCAGCAAATAGCATTAAGCCATATGCAAAAATTTTCACAGAGCAAAAAAAAAAGAATGAAGAAAGAGCCGAGTGCAAAAATGCGCCAAAACAGGAAAAACGTCTAATTTTTTGACTTGAAATTCGATTTTTTTCAATTGAATTAGTTACGGCAAAGGACGAAAAAACATTTTTTTTTCTATTTTCTGCTTGAAATTATCGTTAATCACCTCATTTATGAAACACAATATTTACCTACAGCCAAGCAGCTCAAATATCTACTAATAAATTTATTACTGAAGTAAAATCTTGAGAAAATCTTCAGCATATTTTGTAATAAGAAAGTACTTCTTGAGAAAACTCAATACCTAACTGACTAATTCATATAAGCCACAAACTAAGCATCATTAAGTGTGGTAAAAGCAAAGCAGAATAAGGCGAAAGCTTTGCCCCAAAAAGCATGCAACACAATGTATATATAATATATATATATATATATATATATATGTATGTATAGAAATAGAAAGTCGTGTAAAACACATTCGATGGGCGCATGAAGAAGAAGAAGCAGCAGAACCCACATACTTGTAATCCCTTTAGGAAATCAACTAAGCATTTTAATTAACTTGGCCCAAACAGGCAACTGCCCCGAAATTGGGCAGCAACAAACAACAACCAACAGCTGCAAAATATGACCAAAGCCACAAACTAAAATCAAAGCCACGCCAGAGACTTTCAACTAACTTCTGCTTTCTATCTCTATCTCTCTCTCTCTCTCTCTCCCTCTGTCTTTCTATCTCTCTCGTACACTTGGTCTTTCATTTTTCGCTTTCAGTCATGTGAGTGTGTGGGTGTGTGTGGGTGTGTTTGGTCGTGTATCATGATAATTTACTGAAAGCGCAACCATTTGTTCACACACACATTTACACATCCACACACAGACACATCAACACAATCAATATTAAATTTCCACTTGCCACATCTTTATTTGCTCTTGCTGTGGCGCCAACAATGCCCGTGGAAATCCAGCCCTTGATAGAGATGGACACGTGGCATGCTCTTCAATCAAATATCATAATAAATAAATTACAATTAATCAATCAATCAAATTTTAACTTCATTTAATTGCTAATCGATTTTCGATTATTTATAACGATAAAATATTATTGATAATTTAGAGAACGTTGTGAAAAAACTAAAAATAAAGTAAGAGATTCCGTTAATTTGGCATACTTTACCAATTATAAAGTTCGTAATTTGAAAAATAGGTCGACAGTTGAAATACTGCTAAAAATATATAAAAATCCCATTATTATTTGCTTTGTTAATTACTGACCTAAACTGACAAAAAAAAAAGCTGTTGCTGTCTTAGCAAACTTTAGGTTAGGTTTGACCATTTTGAGGAGCATCCACCTCTAAGCATGGGTTCTTCCAAGCATTTGGCATACGAATAATAGCGCACCGTTCGTCATCTAATGCGAGCAAAGCCCATCTAATTTCCAAAAGCAATTTTATTATATTTATTCCACATATGAATAAAGAGAACGATAACAACCTGGTGCGTGTGAGGAAAAGAGAAAGAGAGAGAGCGAGAGAGAGAGGAAGAAAGACGCAGGGAAGCGCTTAAAAACACATTTTCAAATGCAAATCTAAGCTACTGTTTTCACATATTGCCACACACATACACACACACACACACACACTCAGGTGAAAAGCCGGCACAAAGTTTTCAACTCGTATACAAAACTAAAAAAGTTTGAAATTGGCTTTGAAAGACGGACGGTGAGTTTTGGCATTTACATGGAGGAGTGCGTAGGGAGGGGGGGGGGAGCTTTTGGGTGGGGAAATGTATAAAATTGGACAATTGGATTCAACATTCAAACTTTTAATATCATTTGCAGTGAGTTGACTAGCGTACCAGCGAATTAGTAGCACATCAAAGTGTACTTGCAAGTGTTGCAAATGTAAAACCAACTGAGAAATAAAATACCTTTCATGTAATCTGTAGTTTAAGCGTTAGTTTTCACCTCAGAGATTTACGAAACCACACATAACGATCAAAAACTTTTTAACCATAAAATGCACCAGCATTTAAATTTACCTACATTTTGAGATTACACAAAATATTCGAAGAGATTTTATGACTTTTATAAGCTTGCACCAATACCAAAGAATTGCATTTTTAATATTAACATGGGTAAATCTATACTTGTGTATGTATTATAATCACGTTTAATTCTCCAGTTATTCCTCAAAAGAACAAAATTTATCAAACTTTTTCTGTTATTATTCATATACAATTTCGAAAAGAACTTAAAGCGCATTAAACATAAATAAAAATATATATTTTTTATTATATTCAACAACTTTAGAATATTTCTTTTCTTGATTTTTTTCCCCCTTTTTTTCTTCTCTCTCTCTCTTTCATTTTTTCTTCCTATATAGCCAAAAATATGTGCACAGCATTTTTTTTTTTTATATTTATCAATTTGTAATTAAGTTGACTTGGTTCATTTTGAAGCCAGACTGGAAAAAATATTAATCTTTTGACTTTGGAGAACTTTGCTGCACCAATTTCACACACTTTTGTTGCTGCTCAACATCCTTAACATCCTTACCATCCCCACACCTCTTGCAGTAATGCCTTTGACCCACTTGGCTTGCCTTGAAACTTAATATTAACTTTATTGCTTCGGTCACAGCTTAAATGTTTGTATGTGTGTGTGTGTGTGTCAGGTCAAACTGCAATCATAACAATAAATTCCATTTACACATTTGTCTCCACTTGAATTCTAAATGCATGCTTAGCATATTACAAATAGATATCAATATGAGTCATCAGATCACAATTATGAAAAAATATTTATGCTTCGTTTTACATAAAACATTGGATATTTTGATTTATGAATGATTTGCTTATCTGAGATACTTTCCTCAATGCTAATAGGAAGCGCAAACTTGTTAGTAAATTGCTTGATTTGCAATACTCTGAGGAAATATCTGTTGCAAGACTGGTTTGGACTAGGAGATACCCTGGCTGAAAACCTTTAACTGTTTCTAATAAATACAAAATATACTTAAACTCTTTATATTTAAAATTTGAATTATAGAAATAAATATAGAAGCAGGTCAAACAAATATTAAATTGAACAATATTTAATCTTCTTACAATCAAATGTCAACTTGACATACAAATTTTGTGTATTTTACCCGGTTCGGTAAATTATTTATTTATTTGTTTGGCCTCAGCTTCCGTTTTGCCTATATTTGAAAATACATTCTCAATTGCTCACTTAGACCACAAAAATGAGCTCGACTACGATATACCCCAATTATTATGCCCAACATTCCATTAAATGTTATGTGAAGTTTTGACAGCAATACTAAAATACCTTTCCGCATTTAATTCGGGTTTTTCTAATCCGAAATTGATTACATTTTAATTATGTATTGATGACATTTTTGTAGCTCATCAATAATTTGTCTTTTTGTTTGATTCCTATTGCAAATCCACAAATTTGTCAATATTTGTCAAGTATAAAATATGTTATATTCCAAAGTTAAACTTTCGTTATTACGATATTCAGATATACCTATGGCTAAGTCAATTTGTCTGTTGTTGATGATTAAATTAAGAATTTATACACCAAATGGGGTCAAAGATCTTGTCTTCTGTCAGTTACATGTTTTTTAAAAAATGGACATACTCTTTTTTTACCCACTTGGAATGGGTATAAAAAGTCCTACAGTCAATGCATTTCTTCTTGTTGCCCGATGAAACGACAACAAAAGTTTTTGGTTCTTTGGTCAGCTGCCAAACTGATTTGATTTGGTTCAATTCCGTTTGGCATCAAAGCCACAATGCGTACTTTACTATTCGCAGTAAAGCCAAGTTAAACTGGCCAAATGCACAAGGAAACTGCGATTAGTTTTTGTCTGCCATGCTATAGATTTTGCCTCTCTCTCTCTCTCTCTCTCTCTCTATCTCTCTCTCTCCCTCTCTGTCTTTCTGTCATTCGGATACTATGTCTATTTTCTTATTATATTTCTGCATACTTTTTAATTCTCTGTGTGTCAGTCAGGCTTTGCTTTTGTTTGAAATTCATCTGTGCATTTCATGTTGTTTTTGTTGCTCATTACTTTTGTTATTTTGTTTTTGCATAGCTCAAGATATTTGGTCCGAAAAGGCGTTCACACACACACATTCACACACACACACACACACACACACACACAAATACTGAAACTGTGTTGTGTCTGTGCCAACTATTTTGTAGGTTATTAGGGCGTAACTCGCAGCAGACAGTCTAACACATCCATATCCATTTACACACACACACACACACACACACACACACACACACACACATACTTATTCAAGCCATGTGCTCGCACAGCTGACAGGCATAAACATGTATTTTAAATTTTAGACATGCTGATATACATAATATTTTGTATCATACTTGCCATCCACAGAATTTCTGTAGTTTTTTTTTATTGCCGACAAGTGTGCTAAGTAATATTGCTTTAATAAATTAAGCTTGTTCCGCTTTGCTATGCCCTCGACAAAAAAAACAACAACAACAAGAAAACAGCAGCTATTCATTATTCAGCCAAGTTGCTTTCTGTTCAATTAATTTGCAATGTGCTCTCTGAGCGAATTTTGTGTTTTATTTCTTTCAGCTGATTAAATTAAATAACGCTTTAAATATGTATTCATTTTGTTCCTTTAAAAAAAGGATGTAATTGAAGTGTAAATAACTCTGCTCAAATAATTTACAGAGCATTTGGAATTCAGTCAGAGCATTTGCAAAATTCAATGGGTGACAGTTTGCAGCGGTCTGCTGAAGGACTCAAGCACTCAACGACTCAAGGACTCGCCGAGTAGTTCGTTTCGGGATATGTTGGGTGCCATTTATGTTCTTGCCTTTCTTCTGTGTGTGCTTGGGTTAAAGCTGCTGGCCAAGAGAATGAGACAGAGAGAGAGAGGGAGAGAGGGAGAAAGGGAGAAAGGGCCAGGGTAGGAGCGAGGGTTTTGACCATTTTGACCAGGCGATATTCGAGCTCTATCCGGCATAAACAGGAATCTGATGTTGGAAGGGAGGGAGGGAGGTAGGGAGGGAGGGAGGGAGGTAGGTAGGGGACTTTTGATTATGGAGACCGGCTCGTTTTAAAGCGGATTTGAACGCTGTTGAATATTATTTATGGGGCTGCCTTTTATTTCGCACAAAAATTCGCAGTCGACTACCGATGATAGCGACCCTCAAGAGCCAATGCACACACACACACACACACACACATACACACGCATTTATGTGTGTGTTGCAAAATATTTGCCAACATTCTTTGGGTATTTAAACAAGATTTATTTTATGTGTGTGTGTGTGTGTGTGTGTGTGTGTTTGTGTGTGTGTGTGTGTGTGTGTGTGTGTGCTGTTGTGTATTTATTTATTTTGTGCAAACGGCCAACGGAAATTGCAAGTAGAGCGTTGAATCCTTTTTGCTTCAACACGTCCTGTGTGTGCCGACGTGTGTGTGTCTGTGTGTGTCTGTCCATTGTTCAAGAATTTGTTGGGACTTGTTTCATATTTCACAATAACTCCATTTATTGTTGTTCCAAAGAGGGTGCTAGAAGGGCTTTAAAGATGAAATGAGGTTATCAGTTTGTGGTTTATGGTTCAGGGCTCAACTGTTAAGATCCCAATCGAAGAGCGGGATGTGTGTGAGGGAGATGGCACAGGAGAGATGGCAACTGTATCACATTCGTACACTAATAGGCACACACACACACACACGTACACACACACACACGTACAGTTAAGTTCACACTTTAGACTAATTGACGCATTATGCATATTTTGTCTATTAATTTGTGTTTATGCATAAATTGAATTAATTATGCATAATCGTGATTAACAGCCAAATGCAAATTGGGCTTAAATTAAACGTCAGTCGAGCTGACTGAGCCTCAATTTTTGTCTGCGTCCGCTGTATTTAATTAGCCAACTTTTCCATATATGGGTGTATGTGTGTGGGTTGGGCATATATTGCTGCTGCTGTTGTGTGATTGTAATTGTTGGCCATTTTATTTATGGGCTTTACACGTGACGCGCACGTTTTATCTGCGCCCAGTTGCGACAGTTGGTCAACTATCAGGAAGTAGGAGAGAAAGAAGAAGAACAATAAGAAGCAGCAGAAGAAGAAAAAGAGCAGATATCGGATAAACTCAAATTTGGCCCATTAACTGAACATGGCACTGATTACATTTGGGATTGGGATTGAGATGACAATAAGAAAAAAAAAACAGAAGAAAAAAACAATAATATTTCATTTATGAGAGAGGCGAAATAAGTTTCAGTGTGCAAGGCAGAGAGCAAAGAGAATGGAAACTAGAACATGTCACAAGATATCGGAAGAGAGGCCACTCAAATGAGATGCAAAGCTTTAAGTAAGAGCGAGAAAGAGCGAGAAGCAAAGTCATACGTAAAGCGAGTGAGCGAGAAGTAAGCCAAGACGCAACGTGAGAAAGGGAACAAGAAACAACAGGGAATAACAAGCAAAGAAACAGAATGAAAAGCAAAGAACAAAATAACAGTTGAAGAAGCTGATAAATTTATGGATGTTTATGCAACGGGAATAATGCAAATCAAATTGCTAATTAGAGCGAGATCAGTGAGAGAGCAGAGCACAAAGTGAAGCCAAGCAGTTAACAATGTTAAAGAGTTTTATGGGAAGCATGCAAGAAGCACATTGAGATGCAGACCTTAAAGACCTTAAAATGCCAAACTCGAAGTTAATCAAGTGAAATTCAATTGAAGCGAGAAGCACAGCGCAAGCAAAGTTAACTGCAATGAAAACTTTTGAGCGAGGAGGATTGTGCTCTTTCTAAGCGGGGAGAGCAAATAATATTACAGATTAGTTGTTCAGCTCAATAGAAATGTTGTGCTTTCAAAATTCATTGGCAGCATTGCAATGCACAATGTGCCCAAAAATGTTCATTTCGTCAACGCCTTTGGCTCAGTGCCCGCAAAACTTTTTCGCCATAAGACAATAGCAGCCGGGTTAGGAAAGCGTTAGTTGGCTCAACAGACTTCTAGAAATTCACACTGCAAACCCTATAAAAAAAAACAAAAAAAAACCAAAAAAAAAAAAAACAGAAAACATGGGTATAAAAATAAGTAGAGCGAGTGTTGTGGAAAAGTAAGTGACCCTCTTCGTTTATCTTGCATTTTATTTGGCCGACGTTTCGGCAGCATGCGGCTAATTTTGTTTATTAAAAGTTGGATGACCTTTTCCTGGCACCCAAAAAAAAGAAAATAACCAAAAACAAACAAAAGTAAAGAGGAAAAGTCCTTTTTGTTGTTGTTGTTGTTGTTGTTTGCTAGTGGAGCTCATGTAGCGAAATTAATTTTGGTGCAGCCAGCTTTGCAGGGTTGCCAAGTGTCATTAGTTTGCTGTTTGGCAGCCAAACTCGGAGACATAGTTAAATTAGCTAAGCATTGCGATATCTCCTACACAGAGAGAAAAACGAATAATATATAGTATAATAGTTTATAAAATCATATTTGTAAATATATAATAATCATAGGACTATCTTGGAATAGTCACAAATCAATTCTATATTCAGTTTTTTTTCTGCTTTAGACAGAAATTGTGTTTGGATTTAATACTCTCCTGATTAACTTAAGATTGCTTACAGCTTTGAGTATTTTTCTCTCAGTGTACAACTGGCATAGCTATCCGTTTGTCCACCCGGCTGCGTAGCATTTGATGGAGAAGTTGCCAGGGGATGCTGGTGCGGGGTGATGGTGTGGCTGGCATTTGCTAATGCCTTTTGCTTTTGCACTTCACTACACTTGGCAAAACTTTTCACATAAAAATGTAGATAATGCTGCCAAATATTTCACAGGCAGTGCGAGAGAGACACAGACAGAGAGAGAGAGAGAGAAAGAGAGAGAGAGAGAGAGAGAGTAAAGAGTTGCTATAAATGGATTTCTGCCCTGAATGCGTTTTGGACCAACACAACTGCAAAAAATGGCCACATTTGAAGGCGGCACTACAAGTGGGCGTGCCCACTGAGCGGTCTGCAATGTTCCTAAATGAATTTGTTTACAAGCAAAAATGCGTTGCTAAAAAATGTGCACCATAAAAACTTTTAATTTGTTGCCAGCCACACAAATAAATTAAGCTATAATTCAGATTTTTTGCAATCAATTAAAGCAAATTCGAGTCATGAACTTTAATGAGATTTTCTTTATGTTAAGCTTGCCACTTTATGAAGCATCAACGAGTTGTGGCGAATATTGATTGAAGGATTTTGTATTCAAGAGTGATTTCAATTCATTTAAGCAACCACAAATCGAATATTTGTTTTCTTTTTTATTTTATTTAAACTAAACAGTCAGAAGCAGGAAATATTAAATTTTCACTTATTTACTAATTTTTAATGTCTTAAGTGGATTGAATCTTAAATCCCTTTAGTGACCGCTTTAACACGATTTACGAATTAAGAATTGATAAATGTAAATAGCTGAAAAGTGCAATGCAAAGCAAAACTGAATTACAACTTATAAATGAAAGATTTAAAAACAAAGAATTGCCATTGGGTGGCATCATAAATAAGTTTTAGTTCAATGCGCTTGCAACATGCTGAAGCGACAATAAATTGCACTCACTCTGTATGTATATATATATATATATATAAATATTTATATATATATTTATATATTTATATGTGTGTATAAAGTTAGAAAAGTAAGAAATAAACTTTTTTCAGAAAGTTAGTTGACTGCCAGAGCTCAATATTTATGCGGCTGTTTATCGATTTCACGGATTACGAGTATCCGTATTTGAGCATTATAATGCCGGAATAAAAGGAGCTGAGTTCAATGGCATTTCGGAAGTCATAACTGTTTGACAAGCACCTGGCATTTAACTGTCTGTCCGTGGGGTCTTTCTCTCATCTCTCATTTTTCTCTCTCTCTCTCTCTCTCTCTCTCTCCTCTGTGTCCAGTTGCAAGCTGTGAGTGGATACTCGGTCGCTGTGGGGCACAGTTGGGCATCACTTATCAACCATTTATAAACAATAAACGAATATAAACAAGAAACTTTTTTGCTAGCGTCAAATGCATTACAACAATGCCACAAAACAGACAAACAAACAAGAAACAAAAAAAAAAAATGTTGGTGGAGTCCAAGGAGAGGAGGAAGTGAAGCAACCAGAATCTAAATGGAAGGCAACAATGGAAGAGGACCGCATAAATGGCATAAATATAAGGCAAACAGAAATGGACGAGGGGGTGCGTAAATTGGCACTGGTCTCCTCAAGACAATCAAAAGGGAAATCATGGTGGTGATAGGTAAGGGGAGTGGGAAGGGTAATAGGGGAAGAGGGAGAAGAGTAGCCTGCCAGTTGGCAGTTGCTCCTCCAGTTGTTGGCTTTCTGTTCAGCCAAAACATGTCAATGCGGAAAGTTTTTTCTTATGTGTGTGTGTGTGTGATTTCTTGAAACTTGTTCAGTTTTGGCATGGCTTTTGCTTCATTGGAAGTTGTTGCACAAAATGACAGGAAAAAAAAGAAAAAAAAAAAACAAAAAGTAGAAATATAATGCAATTAAGGCTGAACGACCAGGAGATATGCTTACTAGTAGCTATCTACATATATATATATATATATATATTAAACAAAAATAATTTAATTATTTATATTAAATTATATTGAATAGTTCTCAGATTTGTTCCCTTAATACAATTTTCTTAATATAATAAATTCAACGTTAATCCCAAAACGAAAATGTGGGAAGAGTTGGGAAAATTTGATAAATTTTATATTTTTATATTTTATTGTGAATATGGATAGGACAGGCTCTGGACACTATAGCTCTTCCCTGATGGAATCTCTGATACATTTTTTATTTTCCTTTACATACCTTTATTACAGAGTATAAATAGAATCGCGCTTATAAGACGCAGATATATATAAAAAGAAATAAAAATTTGTATCAACAATAAACCCACAGAAACACACACTAAGACACACACACACATACACACACACACAGACAATATAATGAGGACACGGAAAAGATGACACCAATCAGCGGTGGTAAACCGTGGAAAAAATGGTTAAAGGCGATGTGGGTTGTTGTGGGTTTCCAGAGGAAAGGATAGGTGCGGAGGGAAGGGAGGGGTTCGTCCTGTGACAAATGCGAAAAGAAAAAGGCAAAGTTTTTCGTATATGTTTGTTTACGAAGTATAAAAATGGGAAGCGGCAAATAAAATGCAAACTGTTCTTACACTGGATGGCGGCTTGGGGTGGCTGGGGGTGGCTGGGGGTGGCTGGGGGTGTTGTGTCTGTGTTTGTATTTGTGTGTGCATACATAAATATATATATAAAAAGTAATTTAAGCACATTAGTTGCGCTTTATGAACTCAAAGTTGTCATTTCTAGCCAACAAACTTGACGCTCATCTGTCGTCCTCACGCCCTCCTCACCCCCCCACAACCGTTTCCAAAAACATTGCCCAAACCCGTCTCTTGCAAAACTTCCCCCCGTTCCTTGAGCGGTTGTGCAATGTGTTGTTGCTGTTGATACTTCGAAATGCCTGCAACTGAGGAGAAGCTGCAAGTGACAAGAATTTGTTGCTAGGCTGCTCTTGGCTTTCACAGCTTCTCACAACCGACTCCACACTCCCCACACTCCCCACACTCTCCACACTGCCCCTCAGTACCCCAGCCATATCAGCCCTGAGGCAGAATCGCCTCCCGTTTTGCTGGCTTGTCTTCAGGGCTATTGTGGAGCAGCGTTCGTGGCATGTAAATAACAACTTTGAACAAAATGCGGCACGGTTGGA
This sequence comes from Drosophila longiperda, assembly GCA_035042125.1. Taxonomy (NCBI): domain Eukaryota; kingdom Metazoa; phylum Arthropoda; class Insecta; order Diptera; family Drosophilidae; genus Drosophila; species Drosophila longiperda. The sequence continues at coordinate 1,914,559 of JAWNLV010000136.1, read as the reverse complement.
CCCAGCGACTTGAAAGGCCAACCCAACACATTCCTCCCCTTTTCCTCACCCTTGGCTTGGGGTGTGAGCCCCAATGCACTTCTCGCTTAAAGTTTCGAGCCCATCTGAAGTTGCACTCGGCGAATTAATTGCCAATATAGTTCATGAATATATGCATCCCATATTTGCATCAAATTTAGATACGATTCTGAAAAGTGAAATCGTTTTTGGAAGGCATTATTTATATTTTTGCAATAGTAATTGCTGCAATTTGCACAGACAGGAAATACGACATTAACTTGAATATTTCCTTTTTTAAATATGGCTACATTTTTTGCTAATCTACAGTCAACTTTTGTTGGCACAAATCTTTGTTGAAGGCCAAATGGAGATCCACTGTGAAATAGGAGCATGTTTAATAAACTTAAAACACATTTAATTTATTTAATAGGTTGAATATTTTATTGAAAAATGCACATAGCCAAAAAAGTTGGAGCATCTCAGAAATTCTCCGTATGCATTCCGATTACAAATTCGAAAATTAAGGTCTAAATTCAACAAATTTTTTAAAATCCAACTTGGAAGACTGATATAATTTGTCTCGAGAAAAGTGTATCGGAGCCACAACATCGGAGCGAATCCCATTAGGTGTGTGTGTATGTGTGTGTATGTGAATGTGTCAGTGTCCAAGCATAGATTCCCAATTCAAATTTTAGAGATCTTTTTGGTTAGGACATGTTGTGACAAGTTGCTCTTGTTTTCGGCGAGTGCAGATGCGTTTGCCATGAGCAGAAGTTAAATACAACTTTTGCGCATTTTTTGTCATACTTTTTAAATGTTGTCGCTGAAGAAGCAGCGCAACCAGCCCCCACCCCCCTCCTCAACTGAAGGGGCATTGTTTTGCAACTATCGTTGGTTTTCTTACCCGTTTTTCATTCGACGCGTAATCGGATGCAACTCGGCTTAGAAGTTTTGTAATTGTTGCATTGCTTGCCATGACAACAGCAGCAACGGCACCGGCAATGGCAACTGCAACTGCAACAGCAACGCAAGATTTGACCCAAAAAAAAAAAAAAAATATATATATAACGAAAGTACAGTTATAGAAACTAACTGCATAATACTCTAGATGATAGCGTAATAAGTACGACTTGAGGCGGATTATCAATATACTCATTTTTCAATTTCAGTATTTTCCGATTAAAATACACAAATAAATAATAAAAGTAAATAAAAATAGTTACACATTAAATTATATTAAATTAATAATGAGTTGTTCAATTTAAATGTACACTGAAAAATGTATAAGAATTCTGCGGATATTAAAATTAAAATGGTTTATTGGACGAATTGGAGAAACTTTAAAAAAAGGCGACAAAAAGTTTTTAAGTGTTGCTTGTTTAGCAAATGGACAAGTAATGGTTTAAAAAGAGACATGGACCGTATATTTAGTCAATGTGTATTGAATTTGATCCAATATCCGTTTATATGTTCGATATTAGAGTTTGCCACAGAGTGCCTACTGGGGAGGGGGAGGAAGATGTGGCTTAGGCTCGAAGCTCGCTTCATTAAAGCCCAGTTATGACACTAAGCGAAAAATTGTGGAGCGTGAATTTATTTTTGGGTCGTCTGTCGACTATTTGTAGTTTTCTTTATGCTTTCGAACACGTGTCAACGTTGCGTATGATTGATGAAGACGGCTGAGAGAGCAAACCAATAGGAACAGCCCCAATACCAGCAACAGCAACAACAAAAGCAAAAGCAGAACAAAAACAATAACAATAACAGCAAGGACATTGAGTAGGCATTCCAGTGACAATGACAAAATAAGTGCGTGTTTCGAGCAGAAATAACACAAAACCAAAACCAAAAACCCAATGGCAAAACCAGGCCAAAAGCACTGGCAACGCAAGCCCGAAAAACCTTCTGCTCGGGTTCATTAAACTGATGGCAGCCTAATCGAATTTAGTCCCTAATCGACCCCCTCCCCCCCCACCACAGCCTCTCCAATCACACAAAATAGCAAAAGAATTCACCCTATTTTGAGTTGCTGACCAAGCAGAATCTCAATATTGATACGACGACAAACTAATGTCCTTCAATTATGTAAAATTGAGCCTGTTTGAGAGCATTTTTTTGGCCTGTCAGTGAAATATTGCAAGCACTGAAATCATTCAACTGTCAGACACACTCAATTTAACCATAATTAAATGTTGGTATTTTTATATGAACACTAAATTTTTGTCTCATCATCTGTTCACTCTGTCAAATGGTCAAATTCAGAAGTCAACAATATAAATCGGTTCCTTCTTATTTTAATTGCAAACCATTTTTTTCTAACCAAAAAAAATGCGGATCTGTAAATTTTTAAAATGTATATAAAATTATGTTTATTTAATTTCTTTTCTTAAAATTTCTCGAAATTTGCATATATTTTTTAAATAGATCTTTTCAGTTTGCATATTTGTCAAACAAATAATGTAGCATTTTATATAGCATATATACATACATAAGTGCATATATATATAAGTATGTGAGTACAAATGTAATTTTGAGAAAGGTTTCAAAGCAATCGCAGCTTATTCTACAAAAACCCATTGAATTGCATGTGTTATTTGATGTGCGCGGGGAATAAGCAATTCCGAGAGGCAATCAGAATCAGAATCAGAATCAGAATCGGAATCGGAATCGGAATCAGTTGCGGACACAGAAGTGGAATGGAGTAGGTCATAAAGCAGCTGCAAGATGAATCAATTTTATGGCACCGGGCTCAAGAGGCAAACGGTGGAGTTGGGTGATGTGGGGGTGGAGGTGGGTTGAAGTGGGTGGAGGTCATATGCATTTTGATGGTAAATAAAATCAGCTGGGGAAACAGCTCAAGTGAGAGAACAAGAGAATGTGCAACGAGTACTCATATACAAATAGGTAAATCAATAAATATATATGTATATATATATATATATATATATATATATATATATATATATATATATATATATATGTATATATTTATATAAATTTATATGAATTTATATTTATATTGCAATGTGAATTTGCTTTGTAATTGAGCTGGTCGCCAACACATCTAAAATGATGCCGCTAATGCGACGCTTGGCGGGGGACTACCTCAAAGCACACACACATTACGCACACTCGGAGCACCCAACTACACCGAATGCCCGAAGATACCCACCCCCACCCTCCCTTCCCTTTTGTTATCTTAACACTCAGCAGCCCGTGGGAAAGTCAGCTTTGTTTTAAGTCATCTTGTTACAAAATGTTGTTTATTTATTTTTGCTTTTGATTGTGAATTTGATTGAATAAGCTTTACCTAACGCCCCTCCCCCCCCCCCGCTCCCCCATGAGCATCCCCTTCTACCTACACTCTAAAGTACACCTAAACAATCCCCTTTGCTTTTCTTATTGTTGACTTAGCGCATTTACGCGCCCGATTTGCTCCATCAGAAATTTGTCGCAGATTTTGTTGTTTTCTTTCTTTTATTTATTTCTTTTATAAGCTTATCGGCATTTGCCAGATTTCCAGAGGCGTTTGGATACTTGATTTACTTTTGTTTCCGTTGAGGATGGGTTGGGGGATAGTGGTGTGGGTTGGAGCGAACTGGTGTGGATGCTGCTTATAAATATTTAAATGGCAGCTGCTTGACATGAAATATTATTGTCAAGAATGCCTGCCCACCTGCCACAGGGCCAGGACCAGGTCCAGTGGCAGAGCCAAGTGCTTTGTGCTGCCTGCACCCGTGTTGCAAGGCGGCGCCCTCACCGAGACCATCAATCATTATACCAGAGCTAAAACAGATGCAGACAATATTCAATCTCTCTCTCGCTCTCTCACTTCTCCTAACAACTTGGAAACGGTAGGTTTTTCCTAAAATGCTAGGAAATTTAAAATTCGAAATTTTGTTTGAGAATTTCAGTGTAAGAAAGTTTAGTTATAATGATCACTATAATCCGAATTGATCAGTTTGTCAAAACAACAGCCTATCAAGCTAAATTTTTTATGAGACTAGCACAATAATTTTCAACTTTTAGGGCTACAATTACCCTATGATTATTATTATTATTTAATTAATTTGTAACTTTCATTTATATCTTAAATTTATTTAAAATTGTTTTAACGGTTCACATTAAATAAATAAAATAATACCAATAAGTATTTGGGTCTTTTAAAATATATTGTTAATAATATATTCATATCAGCTGAGCTGAGCTTTGAGCTCATCCCCCCAATTCGATTTCCCAACAGTGCAATAATATTCCGTAAATAGTTGACTTACATGCATATATTTTATGTATATATATATTTATATATATATTCAAAGGATTTCTTTGTAAGGATTTGCCGATAATAATCGACTATCAAAGCATTCAAGTCTGGTGCGCTTTTCTCGGATTTGCAGATATTCAAATTGAAATGTAAAGTTATTTTGAATTGCAATGTGAAAAGTCAATTGAGTTGTTTCTTTAGCTGTACTCCTCACTGCTACGAGCTGGATATCTCTCTGTGTATGTGTGTGTGTGTGTGTGTATGGTGTGAAGGGTGTGAATGTTTGTGAACAACTCTTTAAGCTTCTGCTCGAGACTTTTGCAATGGAAGATTTAAACAAATTAAGTGATACAAGTCGGGCATTTCACTTTATTGTCATGCGGCATCGTCTTGACTCCCTTGCTTGTTGTTATTCATTTTACCTGCCACACTCACATATATACATATATATATACCATATATTTATATATATATATATTAAATATACAATATATAAAGCAGGCGCTCTACCTGCCAGTTGGCAGTGACTAACCGGATGGCTGCTTTGGTGGATGACTGACTGACTGACTGCTTGACTTTTTCACTTTTTGACTCTGCGTCTCCGTCTACACTTGAATAAAAAGTGGAAAATTGCTCTATGCTCTAAAAGCCAGTCAACAAGTATTCCTGTAATACTTCAAGTCACAATTTTCTAGCATTTACTTACATATATAAATAATGTTTTCTGTTAGTTTACATATTTACTTATGTTTTTTAATTAATTGCATTGCTTAAACGTACAAATTATTTCTTAAGAAATTTATATACATATTTAAATAAATATTTATTGAGAGCACTTTTTCCAGTGTGCCTATTTGCTTTTTGTTGCCTGGCGACTTTGCTTGGTGTCTTGTATTTATTTTGGGGCGCGCCATTTACTTATACGCTCCACTTGCTGCACTTGCGACCCCACCTAGCAGGCAAGCATACACAGACACAAACACAAACACTTGCACAGACACACAAACTCAAACACACACACACACACACACACACACATACAGTTGACTTGAACTTATGCTGCTTGTAAAAGACTTGGACAAAGCAGGCAGCAGTTGCGAAACGGAAATCAACGGCATGCGGATGTTTACAAAAGGCAGCAGGAAGACCAAAGAGGTCAATTGTCCATCAAACTGGCCGCCATAAACAGAATAACCGCAAGGAAGTGGACAAATAGAGAGAGAGAGAGAAAGAGAGTTAGATCTTTAGAAACGAATGCAAGATGTTTTTGTTAAAAATGCTAAGTAAATGGACCATAATTAAACTTAAGGTAATCAACACCGGCGGAAAGAGAAGTACAGAGAAAGAGAGAGAAAGAGAGAGAAGGAGAGAGAGAGAGAGGGATATAGAGAGACAAAGATTTGCAACAGCATTCCGATAGATTGAGACAGATTGGAGAACAGAAAATTAAATTTCCTAATGACATGTGAAACAAATATAAATCAATTATTTATTGCCCCTGTTTATTCCTTTTCTATCGATTATGAAATTAATAAGCAAAAATATTTTAAATGTTTCTTGCGTTGATATCTATACAGATCATATTAAAAAAAAGGATGAATATGAAATGAATTTCTTTTCATTTACATTTTAATTCACAGAAGAAACGAATTTTGTTTTCCATTTATTGCGCAATGCAACAAATTCTATTTGAGAGAAATATTGAAATTGTTGAAATCAAATATTGAATATAGAACATTTGTGTATTGTCCACGTTCACGATATTTTTGGCAGGTATTCGATATGGATTATAGCAATTTTGATAATTGAAAACAAAGAACTTTGAAGTTTCACGAAGAATACAAATGTTGCGAATATTTACAGTGGTGCTATTAGATGGATTGTATGTACCAAACAGAGTTGCTCAGAAAATCAAAATTGGCAATTTTGTATTCGCAAAAAAAAAAAAACAATATTTGGTTTCTCATTAGCTGGACAATAATACAAATGAGTTATGAGGAGTTCCTAACAATCAAGAAAGGAGAAATAGAAATAAGTCCAACGACTTAGTTGTGGACATTTAATGCCGCTGCTGGGGCCTAGATTCCACCTAGTTAAATAATCAGGTGCCATTGACAGAGTAGCTTTAAGTGAAACAATAACCCATACCACATACACCCCAGCCGCACACCCGCACACCCGCATCGCTGTCGCTGTCAAAACAAAGGACGCCGTAGCAGAAGTTGTAACCTTTGATGAAAAGTTTTTTGCAACTTTGGCAAACGACGAGAACGAAAACGAAAACGAAAATGTGAATCAGAATGAAAACCAGAACAACAACGAGAACGAGAAAGAGAACGAGAACGAGAACAAGAACGAAAACAAGAACAAGAATGAAATGAACGAAATGGGCAACCAACTCGATTTTCATTATCAGGTAAAGTTGGCCACGCTAATTAACAGACCCTGCCGCCCGTCCCCTTTCAACAGTTTGCGCTCTGTCTGAATTTTGGATGGATGGGTTGGGGAAGGGGAATGTTTTGGGGGTGAGCTAACAGAATTGTGGAATTGTGCTATGCCAGTTTTAGCAACAAAACTTTTGCCGCTGTTTCGCTTTTCTAATACGCATGCATAAAATATTGGAGCTGAAATTTAAACGAAACGAGCCAAAACTTGAAAATATCCTTAATCCAGTGTGTGTTGTGTGTGGTGTGTGTTGTGTGTGGTGTACATGTGTGTTTGCTGTAACGGTATACCAATCAACATTTCACAGGTACCCGTATAACCATCAGCTTTAACATTAATTGATTATTCTCTTATTGAGTTAAAAGTTGATGTATTATTTTATATAAATTTTATAAAAAGAATTGCAATTAAGTGAAATATGATTATTTTATGCACGAATATCTTATTATTACTCAAATTAATTATTCCACTAGTGGTTTCTGACTATGCCTACAATGTATACAAAAAAAGTTCAGTATTCAAATTCTACATTACTTGCCTAAATCATTACAGATACAATTCGCTTCTCAGAGATCTGACTAGGAGTTCTGGTTCTTTAAAGGACCTTTCTGCACGGATTCCCTGCTTTGTTTCTAAACAAAATTATGTTTATTAATGCGCAATATTAACAATACAAATACGAGTATGTATTTAACAAAGTCCAAACTATTCGTTATTAGCTATCCATCACTGTACTTGAATATTGGGAGCAAACTGAAGCAATAAACAATTTTTCTGTATTTCCAGTATAAGGATTCGTTAAGGTGCTCCTTGGGTTCTTTCAATAGCTGATGGTTAGTTATCCACACACACACACACACGAACACAAATGCACGCATACAGCAATCAGCAAGATGAGCTTCTAATAGACACACACACACACACACAGACAGACACACATATATATGCAAAAATACACATTAATGTGTTGGGCCTAAAAGTCATTGAAGCAAAAAGAAGCACTTTATGATTGCTCTGTCTCTCTCTCTCTCTGTGTCTCTTTATCTCTCTCTTTTTCGTTTGTGTGAGTGAGTGTGTGTTCGTGTGGCAGTACTTTTATGTTGAGGCATGTGTGTTTCTGACTGTGTGAGTATTCGTTTGCTATGAAATTGCATTTCATGAATGTTAATGTGCTATGATGTGGAAATACAACCCAAAAACCATCTGACAATAATACACACACATCGTTTCCATTTACCAGACCACACCGCACCACCCCGACCCACTCCCACTGCCCATTTCAGTTGCTGGCCGTTTCTTTAAGAGCTACAAAATATGAACATGGCAATAAGAACAACAACAACAACAACAACAGCAACAGCAACAAAAACAACAACATAAACAAAAAAAACGCCTATCGAACACATCCATGCACAAAGTCAAAAGGTGCTTAATATTCAAATAATTTGCTGATTGTTGTTGTTGTTTTTATTGCTGTTTCTACTAATATGGGCAGTGGCAGAAAAAAGCAGAGGTAAAAATGAAAAGCACTTTGCATTTGACCAACAATTGAAACCAGCTAGCAAATATGGTAGTAGAGAATGTGGCTTATGTACCAGTGGCATATATGAAGTCGATCAATAATTTTTAAACTTTATTATTTATAAAATCACGAGAGAGAGAGAGAGAGAGAAAGAAGTAAGAGAGAAAGGAAGAAAGAAAGAGATTTTTTGAGACGATGATTTTAGTTTGAAAAGCAAGTAATTGACAATTTTTTAAAATTGCTTACAGAAGAGATACTTTTGATAGAAGAAGTTAATTTAATTAGATCAGATGACGTTTGATAGATTGGGGTAACTGTAAAAACCGTTGGTGGCAAGCACTCAATTACATACATACGGAGATTAAATTTAAAATAATTTTTGCTCATTATTTTTTTATCAATGATCATTAAATAAAACATTTAATTTGTAGCATTACAAACTCAATAGTCACACATTTTCGAGAAGCAAGCATTTTATTGATTTTTATATTTTATCTGAGGTAAAGTTGAGCCCATCGCTCTATAATGATACATTGAATACTTCAACTTGATCGACAGATCTATTTCCACTAACTTATTAAATAGCAAGCATATTTATTTATTTTCTTTTTTATTCATAAATTTCTTTTCCTGTTACAAACAGATTTTGACAGTTTTCAAGACTTATATTAAAGCAATTTTTGACAACTTAATTGTGGTAAATGAAAATTTACTTCTTCTTATAGGCAAATGCTCTTTTTAAATAATTGTTTTCATCATGGCAACCCACTTGATAATATTGAATATTTTCTTAAAAAATTGTCTATCTATCTCTCTTCAAAATTGTATTTCAAACAATACTCCATCTATAACATATTTTGGGTTTTGTGCTCTTGTATTACGTTGATCTTAATTGTAACTTGTAGTATTACAGAAAATGATACAGATATTAAAATGGCAACTATTTTTATAACCTAACGAAATAGTTAAAATTTAATTAAACTTACAATTAAATATCTACTTGTTATGCTGGATTTTAGTCTCAGTCATAATTATTTGTGAAGACGTATAAACACAATACAAATAAATGAATTATTTCAAGTGGAATTTATTGGACCAATTACTGTAATGCCGTTGAAATATGAAGTACATTCATTTGATTGAAGAAATATTTGACATGAACTGCAACACATGTGTAGTGAGAAAATCAAATCATGCAATGAATAACTAATTAAACTCGCAATTAAAGTGCATTGCAAATTAAGTAACGTGACCGGAAACAGAACTCGCAAACAATTCAAGCAAATAAAATTGATTGAATGAAATGATTATTGATGAATATTAAAACCTAACCAAAACACTCGCGTCACTTAGTAAAAAATAAAAACAAAAAAAAAATTGTTTCTGAAATTTCTCATATTATTTGGTGCTTGTATTTTCACAAATTTAATTAAAGGATAATGCTCAGGGATATTTATATAATAAATTCATTTTTTTGATTTAAATTAAATCAGCAACATTTCGAAAACATCAACGACATAAAATATCTTTTTAAATCTACACAAAAAAGCCAATTGAATTTGTTCATATTACTTGGTATTTAAAAAATTAATCCTGATAGCGACTCAAACTTAAGCCTTACTATTTTCAAATAAGTATAAATCAAGAGCTGTCAGTTTGAGGTGTACATTATCCGCACATAAGGCGATTAATGCATACATATTACTTAATATGCAGATTATGTTTGACTTACTTAAACCATACAACAATTGCGGGGCAATTTACCATGGATGATGATGATGATAATATGCATATCGATATGTTACAGATGATTGCAGTTCTTAAAGGATTTGCATTTTGTCCCCAGCAATCAACATTCTGCATCTGGCATCTGGCATCTGGCATCCTTCGGGGTATCAGTTAACAAATTTGGCCAAGTGCAGTCCATTCCAATACTATTGGTAATATGGTTGGCCTTAAGGGCAGGTGAGAACACAACTCTCTCTCTCTCTCTCTCTGTATCTTTCAACAGTGTGTGTGGTAAATGAGTCATGCTAATGAATACATAAATTAAGCAGAACTGCATCGATTTAATCCAATTCAAGAATATAGCAGCGATTACATCGGAGCTTTGCTCAACTTATGCACACATAATATAAATGTGATATTCCTGCAATAATCTTTTTCAATAATTCACACTTATTCTGCTTCACCCCAAAACCACAACAATGTCTGAAATTGTAATCAAATGTGTATGTTCAACTACAACTACTAAATAACAATAACAATGACAATGAAAGCAAAAATAATGATACCAAAAATAATAGTGGATGAAAAATTTGTCTATTGTTTTTTTGCGACACAATTTCAAATGAATGTTTTCACATAATTTTCAATAGATTATTTTTTTTTTGTATTTTTTTAGTTATGCCCTAAATTTAAATTTAAAATAAATAAAATAGGAAAGCATGAATAAATACCATGCCTAAGATTAAATACCCTTGCCGACTGTGTTGCCACTTAAATTTCACTATAAATTTAAACAATATAAAATTAAAGCATTACTAAGAAAAAATCTCATTACCAACTTCTAACCCGAAACGAAATTAAAGTTTATCTTATTTAGTTTTAAGCTTTAAAAATTAATAATACACAAAATTATACACAAATAAAATAAAATAAAGTTTTGAAAACAACAACTAAAAGATCAACCTAATTATGTTAGATTTCAAATAAGTAATTAATCAGCAGCTTATCGACTTTTTGAGGACATTTGTGTATAAAAGAAATAAAATTACTACAAAATATTCTATAACGTATCACAAAACTAATATCAAATGCCGGAAATGGTTTAGGCAGACCAAAATTTGCAATTGTGCACATAAAACATAAAAATAAATTTTGTGGCCATGCTTAAAATCATAAATAAATGCATAAAGCTGAAAATGGATCAGCCTTTTCACATTTCATTTTCACAACAATGACAGAAAATAATTGAAGAGGAAGCAGAATGCAATAAAAACAAAACATTTGCCCTGCTAATTGACTAAAGTGCCTATGTTCGGTGTCCATTTTCGAAAATGTATCTGACCACCACATACATATATCTTTGTGTGTGTGTGTTAAGGAGTGTGTGTGGGAGTGTGTGTGTATTTAGTAATTGAAAAATATCACTTTTGACCCATTTAAATGACTATCGACGAAAAAGAGTCAAACAAAATATTCTGCAATATACAAAAGATACTAGATAATAATAAAAATAATTCTCAGATATCATAAGACTAAAAGGCGACATTTAGGGAAAACTCTATTGCCAGTTTAATGGTATTATGTATTCTATAAAAAATATAAATTAATTCACATATGTATATTCTAAGCAATGGCGACTTGTGATCGCATGACTCAAAAATTTGGACTAAAGCAGCAGTCGTTGATAAATACAATTTAATACTAATTTTATACTATAATCTGTTAAATATCTACGATAATTTTATTATCAAAAATCTCTGCTTATATATTTTTTCATTCAAAAGTCAAGCGAACTCAAGAAATCCAATTCCAAAACGAACTTCAATATAACATTTATTTGTGCTCAAAATAAGGCAAAACAATAAAAATGGAGGCATTCGGCGACTTGCGGAATTGGGGATTAGATCGTGAAATAACCACTAAAGATGTAAAGCCTCGTGTCGACACACACTGGATTAAGCAGCCGCTGGGCACAACAAATGAGGCAGCAAACAGGCTGCTAAAGTTGACTTACAGCATTCAACATGCAACATGCAACAGCAGCTGTAGCAGCTGATTTTGGTCTCTGAATTCGAAAACGATATTTAGGACCATATGTACGAGCTGGAGGAGCAGCAGCTCATCTACCCGGACCACTTCAAAGATCAGTCGGAGGTGACGTATGAGATGCGTGACATCCACTTCAATTGGATCAACTGGGTGCATTTTAAGTGGCTAGTAACAGCAAAAACCTTCCATTTGGCCGATGCCATTATCGATAGATATCTGCAGGTGGTGAAGGACACCAAACGCGAGAACCTGCTGCTGGTCGGCATCTTCGCGCTGTCCATTGCCGCCAAATACGAGAAGATCTAGCCAGCTTCCAGGTCTGACATTATCTACATTACGGATGACATGTATACGGCTGACGAGATCAAGAAAATGGAGCTGCTCATTCTCAAAGGGATTGATAGCAATCTGTCGCGTCTATTGGCCATCCATTTTCGGAGGCGCTTCTTGAAGGCAGCCAATGCTGATGATCAACATCATGCCATGTCCACTTCTTGGAGCTACAAGCTGGCCAGCTATAAGTCCTCCAACATTGCGGCTGCTTCGCTCTTTCTGTCGCTGCACTTGCTCAATGAAAATGCTCATGCTCCGACGAGCTTTAATGACAGGCACTGGAAACTAACGCTGGTTCGCCAGGATCTATGGCTCTATGGATCTTTGGAACACCAGTCTGCAGAATCTGTTCAATTGGCAACCACGTTTGGACTCTTTAATACCGAAGAACTCACTCCTATATCGCCACATATCAAGTGCTTTTTTCTATATTTCTTATTATTTGTGAGGTTTTTTTGTATTAAGTATAACAAGTTTAGAACTGTCTGGCAATTTATACTAATTAAATTAAAAGTCGGCTTGTTACGCGCTTACAACATTGTGGCATCTATCGAATTGAGACGCATGCAGCAAACATGAACACCATTCAATCGATGGATGAGGCCAGAAGCAATTGAGCAAACAGCTCTGACAAGGAAGCCTTTCTGAACAACCAAATAAACATTCTGCAGCAATAAAAGAAAAAAAAGAAAATTAAATTGATTAATCTATAACATAATAATAATATTAATTATCTCGATGTCACCTCTGCGGTGCATGCTACACACACTGGATGTGTAAGCAAAGCTGCAGCAGCAGCACTGCCGCTGCCTCTGCCTCTGCTGCTGCCGCTGCTGTTTCTATTTAAATAAATGCCACGAGACGAATCTCATTTAATTTTACTTTTACAATTTCTGAAATCAAAAAATATATCAAAAAAATACACAAATAATAAATAAATATTAAATAAATAAAATAACATGTTAAAATTTAATTCAGTTCCAGTCAAGCTGTAATCCTTTAAAAATATTTTTTAATATTGTCTAAAAAGTTAACTTTAAAAAAAAAAAAAATTTAATTTTGTCCTTTTAAATTTGTGAATAATATATAAATAAATTAACATATTTTTAATTTAATAGAAAAATATTTTTATCAGTTGCAGTTCACGACTCGATGTGCACCGTTACCCATTTGCGCCAGATTACGCGGCAGATTGCGAAATTGGCACGATGCGCCCACTTCCAAGTTGAGGCCCATTTTCAAGAAGTATCAGTCGAACATGTTCTACAAGATCACACTGCGCATGGAGCTGCATGGTCCGATCTTGGACTCGACTATGGACAAGAAGGATATTATCCTACATCCCCATCTAAAGAGAGATCAGAAGATGCAGATTATTGCAGAGTCAGTTTGCTGTTTTGGGCAGCAAGTTTAGCTTTTGTTGGTTGTGTTATTTTAAAAATTTTTGGTTTCGTTTCCCGTTAAATTTCTATGGTTAAGTAACAGTCATTAATGATAAATGCATATAATATTGTCCCATGTACGTGGCTCTCCCTTTTTCTAAATTTACTAATACTTTCCAGTTAAAAGTGAGTCTATTAGAAATCTTTCTCAAAATGCGAAATTGTGGTTACAATATTTGTTAACAGTTAAGAAATCCATCTTTACGAAAGATTGCACAATTAGTCCACAAATCTAAGAAATTGTCATCTTTCCACACGATGAATAATAAATCAAATTTTAATGAAATCCAGAAAACCACAATTTTCGACAAGCAGCAGAATGTACATTGAGATAAATTCTTACTTTTCGTTATTCATGTCTTCAAATTGATAGTATTTATTTAACTAAAGAGCGAAACTTTGGTGATCATTTACCGAAAAATGAATCAACTGAAGTTCCATTAGATCAAAATACAGACAAGTCAATGCAGCACGATTTTGATAGGAACACTCTAGAAGAGTTTTCTGGCCAATTCAATTATAGATACGATTCTGTTGGGAATCTGCGTTTGTGTCTCGCTGATGCTGCATATCGTTGAGCAATTCTTTGGAAATGAGTTTGTTGCCGCATTCGTTATGACAAAGTCAGATAAGATATTATATAATATAGATGGAATGGAACTGATGCAGCAGAATGTCACCATAAAATGTTGTGGGATTGAGTCCACACTGCGTATGTGTGTTATTATGGAGCGGTTTAATGCTTTGATATCTGTGGGGGTGGGGAAGGGGGGTGGTGTGTGTGAAAAAGGGTATGTTGCTTAGGCCACGCCTGTCGCTCGTTGCTCAATGAATAATAGGAATGGCATAAAAAATGCAACCGAAAAATTATGCAAATATGCAAATAAATATCTCTAAAACATTTGTTTCAATTTCCTCACCCCCCCACTACCACAAAAGAGCGCACAGCACTCTGCAGCAAACGGATGCGCCACATGATGTTGTACAAACGATTGTCAGCATGTGTGTGTGTGTGTGTGTGGCTGGGTGCGGTTGTTCGACAAAGCGAATGCACAAAAGATTTTTGTGTGTGGCCCATAAATTTACAGCAATGTCATGAAATTTAGCAGCAACAAAAACTATAGGTACTCCCAACCCACAACCCACAACCCCCACTGCCAACACACCCCACTACCCCTCAAGAGAACACTCCCATAGAGAATTGTGATTGAGGTTGGGCGGGTGGTGGAAATTGTGGTGTAAGAGCATGTTGCAAAAATGTGTTGCATACTTTTGTGCATAGCACTCGATTGGCATCATTAAGTCGTAAATGTGCGGCATCAGCGCCGAGGGTTGTTGCTAAAAGGGGGTGGTGTTGGGTTGGTTTGAGTGAAGGTGATAAATAGGGGGTTGTGTTGCTGATGCTGATGAGGTGTGGGAGATAGCAATGCATCGGCGGCTTGCCACATCATTTAGTGTTCATTAAAATAAATGCGTCGAATATTCTTGCATTGCTTAATAAACCATCCCTTTTCCCATATGCCCATCATGAAAGAGCACCAAATCTCCACCCCAAGCCCAAATTTGCAACCCGCTCGACACACACACACACACACACACACACACACAGCTCTGTCGCCAACAACGCTGAACCCAAAACTTGACATTTTGCGGTGTTTTAATTTGGCACACGTTCAACGTCAACGCCAACGACAACGCCAACGCCAGTTGCAGTTGCAGTTGGGTTCATGATGCCAATACTTAGTACTCAATTTTCTGTTATTTTTTATTTTTATTTTTTATGTTTTTAATTTTTTGTACTTTGGCTAAAACGGGTAGCATAAAGTTGTGAAGGCAGCTTCAACGGCTAAATCGATTCATCCTTGTCAGTCAGTTTATCTTTTTGTCCGTCTGCCGAAAGACAAGTTTGGAATGTAAATTCTCGATCAAGTTTATTTAATTTGATCAATAAGTTCGTAAGTTTTTGAAATAATAATCGTTACATTTTTTATTGAGAATAAATATTCTTGCTTAAATAGTATTCGTAAGTCGAGCAGTTGTTAACTCTTTTTATTGGCCCTCTCCTATTCGGTTTTTATCATTTTCTATTGGTTTGTGGCAAATGAGTTACCAGTTTTAATTGAGTTTGGTTGGCTAGCTGCAAAGTGCATAGAATTGGGATTTCGAAAGAAAAATCTCTTTAAGGATTACCAGAGATTTTGTGCTAAGACACTCGATAATTGGCAAGAGCATGTCAATTTTGTTTGTTTTTTTTTTAGACCAACAAGAAGTATAGATAAAAATATAAATTTGGCTCTCATTAATATTAAGTGGACTTACTTTTGTATTGATTGTGGTATTTTCGTATATATATATACATATATATATATATATATAATTGAATGTCGGTATTTGATTTAAAAAATATAATTCTTTATTCATCAAAACACGTCTGTTCAGTTTGGTGTACAAAATATAACTCTGCTTATGCTACTGGTTTAATCAATAATGAA
Organism: Drosophila longiperda; assembly: GCA_035042125.1. Classification (NCBI taxonomy): domain Eukaryota; kingdom Metazoa; phylum Arthropoda; class Insecta; order Diptera; family Drosophilidae; genus Drosophila; species Drosophila longiperda. The sequence goes on along the minus strand of JAWNLV010000136.1, from coordinate 1,898,284 downwards.
ACCTCGCATTTGCGTCTTATTTCGTTATTTACAGTTAGGTTAAATTTCTTAGAATATACAGTTAGGTTTGATTGCTTATGCTGAGGCGCTGGCGCCGTCGCAGTGAGTGTGGACATGAGAGATCTGCATGATGTCATGGTCTGGATATGTCACTATATATATGTGAATATATAAATTCGACTAGGATAACGATGAGACGTCAGCACTGCGCCGGTACACGTTAGTGATGAGGTGCTCCATTGGACACGTGCGGATCCTCTCAAAAATGCGGTCTTGGTTTTTTTTTTCTTTTTTTGGTGGTGGTTATAGTTTAAATTTGGTTATTTTAAATTATTATTGTTTTTTCAGTTTTTTTTTTCTCCATATCTTAGGGCATGTTTTTACGACGACTTTTTCAACTATCAAAGATGTGGGTTTGTTGCGGAATTATTTTTTTTGTTTTCTTTGGTTAGGATAATTTAAATTTTTTACCTTCAAATTGTTTAACATTATATTTATTTTTTTCACATTTGTTAACTCTGGTTATATAAAAACGTGCGCGATGGATTTATGGTTTGTATGTAGCCGCAATGGACCCGAGCGAAAAGAAAAGAGGGCTTTTCAGAGCTGATCTGTGCTTATATACGTCCGTGGGGTAAGCTCTTGCCTTCAGGAAATATTCAGCACTTATCCGCAGCAAAGCTTTCACCTTGACCAGGGCTTGCTTCCCACAACGTCTTGATAGCTGCGGAACTTGTGCAACGATTTTTTCCTTCGTGCACGATGAACAAAAATCATTGCCTGCCCTAGATCTACTTTTACATCGCACCCAAAAGTCTGCGATGTAAACATAACCAAGACTTCAGAGCACCGACCATTACACCTTATCGCAAACACCCAACCCCAAACCCAACCCCAAACCAAACCCCAAACCCCTTATCCATTCTCTTTATGTTTAACTTGTTATATGAAATGCAAATAAATTTCAAATTTCCCGTGGAAAAATGGGTTCATTTTGTATCGAACAGATAACAACTAAAATAAATTTATTAATGAGATGATTTATTTTTATTAATTAAATTATTGGATAAACAAATATTTGCAGACTTTTCTGTAATTAGTCAAAAATCAACATAATTTGTTAAGCGATTTTTACTATTCCACACTTGAAAATTTTGCAGATTGCATATGCCGAAATGATTCTTTTTTTAACATCTGCAAAGTATTGTATTTTGTTAATATTCATTTTTTTTTTTTCCTATGAGAATTATGGTGGGATTGTTGAGTCTAAACTATCGAATCTGGTATTGCCTGTATTATTGCCTGTAACGAGCTTCATATAATTCTGTGATCAATTGATCTTGGGCATGATTCGATAGGGATTCGCTCAATGTGTCGATCATTTTCTGCCGATCTTCGCTCATCAGTATCGCACTGGCCATATGGGAGATGCCCTGTCTGTATAGCAGCTCACCCAGGTTGATTTGACTGATAAGCTGGGCCATACCTTGTACACCAACATCTCTTGAACCCGCTGTCTCGTCAAACTCATCGGAATCCAGCTGGCATTCTAGCACATCCCGCATCCGCTGTCGCCGATCGTAGACCTTCTTTTGAACTAAATAGATGTAATAGCCCAGCGTGAAGACTCCCGCAGTATAGACGGTGAATTTCAGCAAGCCTTTGACCGCCATTGTTATTGAAAAAACTAAGTAAATATTATAATAACAGCGGTTATTATATTATACTTATTTGGTACGTCGTTTTAAGTTTGTATTTTCTATGTTCAATAATCGATTTGAGAATGAATACTGAGCAACTTTCACATTTGGTTCCTGACTTACTAAGTCAAAGGTGATGTGATTTCAGTTAAATAATTCAATCTTATTAAGTCCCCCTCTAATTTACTTATTGAATTAATAAATGTGCAGATATCATTGGCTTTTAAAGATGTTCACACATACAAAAAATAGTAGTAGGTGTACATATATTGTACCAAAATATATTAATCTATATTTTTACTCAACTCTTTATTGCAGGTAAGTTGCCAGCAACAAAACCGACATCCGACAGAAATCATTCCCAGAGCGAAGGCGGTCTTCTCACTAGGAACTTTAATGAAATTGTACACGGTGAAATCTTACGAATGAGTTTTGTTCGCATTTCTGTGTGTATATATGTGTGTGGGTGTGTGTGTGTTGGTTTGTGTGTAGCTGTTTGCCACTTTATGCTATAAGCTCAAATGAGCATATGCATATTTCATAAGACCTTTTTTCTTTATGTGTGTTCTTTTTTATTTTATTTTTTCCTCAAGTTATGTTAAAAAATTTTACAACTACTCCGTTTTGGCCGCTGGCCCATAAAGGAACTTAAGAAACTGCAGATAGTGTTGCCAAAAAAAATAAAAGCTGTGGAGAAAGAAAGAAAAAGAACAGAAAATACACACATAGATGAAAAAATAAGAAGACGCATTACCGTTTGCAGAATACTCTGATAATATCCTAATACCAATTAAAAATAAAGAAAAAATAAAATTCTTGCCGAGCTGAGAATATAAGATAATAATTATAAGCCCAAAAAGTGCTTATATGAATGGGAAACTCATAACTGAACCTATTTTTACGAAGTAGAGATTTTCCAACATAGTTTGGAATAATATATCTGAAGCTATAAACGTTATTCTCAATCGTTATTCATGTCAAAATTATACCCTTAAAAAGTGCCATAGCTTTATCAAAAAAATATGAAATTTTTAAAAGATGTACTACAAACTATATAGCTCTTGAATATGTTCACTGACCCGACCATAGTTTTTCGATATTATTAGACCTTCGATATAAGAGCGAAATATTTCTGAATCCTTGGACCCCTTTTCAACATTCACTTAAAAGTTTGGACAGTCCTTATTCGAATGTTGTTTTATATTTATTTTCATAGCGCACACAGATTTTGCGTGCTTTTAATTTTGTTGCCTAAATTTGTTTCCTTTTTTTGCTTAGCTATAGCTATGCAATAAATTTGTTCGTAGCATACGTGTATTAATATGTAACAATTGGGTTTCTTATATTTATCTTTCCTCTTTTTATTGCATACTCTTAGCCAGCATTAAATGGTTCTACGTTTAACACAACCTCAAAAGATTCAAGTGGGTAAAGTGTATATTTATTGTATATTTCATAAAAAATCGTATTCCTAAAAATGTGGAGAAAACATTACTAAAGCAAATGTATATGTATATGTAATTTAATTATTTCTCCTTTCTTGTTTTTCTTTTTTGTTTTCTCCTTTGGTTTATTTTCATTGCATAACTACCGACAATTAACACATTGAAACTTTGCGTCAAGTAAGTCGCCAGCCAAGAAAGGCCTTTCGACGTCGATAGGGTCTTGCATTTGAATGTCTGATTACGGTATTTGATTTAAAAAATATAATTCTTTATTCATCAAAACACGTCTGTTCAGTTTGGTGTACAAAATATAACTCTGCTTATGCTACTGGTTTAATCAATAATGAAACCTCGCATTTGCGTCTTATTTCGTTATTTACAGTTAGGTTAAATTTCTTAGAATATACAGTTAGGTTTGATTGCTTATGCTGAGGCGCTGGCGCCGTCGCCGTGAGTGTGGACATGAGAGATCTGCATGATGTCATGGTCTGGATATGTCACTATATATATATAAACTTTGCAATATTTATTATGGTTTTCTTTCAGATGTTTGCGGCTGCTGCTGTACCTGAAATGTACGTTTATGCCAATGCCACAAGTCATACAAGCTTATCTGAGTATAAGTGTGTGTGTGTGTGTGCGTGTGTGTGTGTGTGTGTGTGCGTGTGTGTGTGCGCGTGTAGGTGAACAGTGTCAAGATAATTAAGTTTACGACGAGGCTCCTGCGGCACTCAGTGTCAGTCATAACATGTTGGTCTGGCCGGGATACATTAGCGAGATAGGCGCCAGCTTTTGCTTTATTTATTTGAATGCTATCATCGCATGGACAAAGAGCGGGGCATTAGGCCGAGTGATGGCCGACGGGTGATGGGTGATGGGCGACGGGTGGGTGTGTGGCGGGGGGTAGCCGAGTCTTTTATCGCCTTTTCATCGTGGGCAATGCTGCATATTGCATGAGTTGCTGCCATATGAAAATTTATGTGTGCGGGCGACGTATATGCACACACACACACACACTGTCAGATCTACATACATACATATAGACATCGTTTAAATTTGAACGTGTGTTTCACCACTCGACGGAATAAGCAGAAGGAGCAGTAGCAGAATGAACCACAAACATATCCTTATCGATGTTGCCTGTTGTCGCTAGCAATTTTAAGCAGCAACAGCAGCAGCAACAGCAACAGCAACAGCAACAGCAGCAGGAAATGTTGCAAATGTGTGTATTTGTGTATGTGTGTGTTGATGTGGCCGCACTCAGTTATAGATTTCTTAGGGGACTCTGTTTATTATCCCTTTTTTTTATATCCTTTCGCCTGGGTTTTTTATTTATTGATGTTGTACATTTGAGTTAAGGGCGAACGGCGTCGTCGCATTCGTTTGCCATAACTGATGCCGTTATTCTTTCTTAACCACCCTCCCCCCCCCCACCCAATCTAACTGCTCCCCGGCCACACACGTGCACAGAACGAAACAAAATATGGCGAGTATCAATTTATCCCAAGTAATTCTTCGACTTTCAATTACAATTCGTCATTTCATTTTTTGAGCATATATCTACCATTTGGTTAGAAAGTTCCCTATTCCAAAAACCCGTTTTTTTCAGAAGCAAAACAATGAATATGTTGAATAAAACTTAAGCACGCATATAATAATTTCTGTATTCATTGATAGTTAATTTACACATATGTTACACGTAGTCTGATTTATTTGATTTTAAGCCAATTATTTTTATTCTTAGTAATAAATAATAATAACAAATTATAGTAATAAAATATTACTATACAGAAATTCAGTACTAATTCAGGATTTTTTTTCAGTGTATGCTTGGCCATGGTCCATAACTAGGACACGTGGTGTGGACCACAGTTCCTTCCACAACTCCTACTTCACCTTCAGCTGTAGCGTCTCGTAATACAAATATTGCGCATATGCCACGTTCGCCCCAGCGGCAACATAGCAGCAGCCCCTGACCATATTGAATGAGTGTGTTCATGTATGTGTGTGTGTGTGTGTGTGCTGGTAAAGCGATCAAAAGTCAACGGCAACTGCCATATATATATATATTGAACTTGCCGAGCAATGGCAGCAACCGTAACGGTTCCGGTTACGGTTGCATTTACGGCATCAGTAAAGTTGTTTGCTTTAAAACTTGTTTGAGTCCTTTCCAAAACTCCTACCCTTCCCCCCCGTCACCACCCATCCTCCTGCCTATTACTTACTAACTTTAAACATCAGATACTCTCTTCACCGCCTCACTGAATTTTTTTGAATGGTATTAGGTACAAATTGTGCCACTCAGCTTCAAAGCAAGCTTATAATTTCACGTATTTCCTAGTTTCTCGTCTTACAAGATCTCAGAAGTAAATACAGCTAAAGAGCTAAATATTCTATCAATAACTTAAGGAATTTGGGATCAAAACAACATGCTAACATCCCAAATGTAATTGTAATTTGGGGAAGCCAAACGATTGTTCCTATAAAATATACATATAAGAAGTGAATTTATATGTTCATTCATTCAAAATAGAAAAAAAAATATATATATAATAAAAATTTGTGTTGCCTAAGGAAAACATCTGCCTAATCAGCATCAACAGCCGAGTCAATTTAGCCATGGCTAAAAACTTCTAATTGCCGTAGACAATTCAAGTTTATTTATTTTTTTGCAATTTAGTTTTTATATAATATATGGATCAATTATAAAAACTTAATATTAAATAAAGAAATGACTCAAAAAGCGCATTCCAACTCGATGTTAAGGAAACTTTGACTTTAATATTTTATGCTTAGCTGTGTACTGAAATATTTCAGTATCTGTTTCGATTATCATATTGTAACATTTGTCCGATGTTCTATTGGCATAAATGAGTTAAATTAATGAGTGTTGGCATACACATTCTATTGATATGAATTGTTTATTAAGCCATCCTTGTTTTCTGCCAATCATTAAAAATTGTTATTTAGTGTTGTTTCTGCCAGTTGATTTGTGTTTTGTAGTCGCTCATCAGTTGCATTTGTGATCCATTTCAGGAGCCACTCGATGCTGCGTATAGCGCCAAAGTCGCAATCATAATTGATTCAATTTTAATTGGAGCATTGGCGCAAAACTGCAACTGATGCTGCAACTGAAACTGGAACTGAAACACAAATGCAAATGCCAAGTGGACCAAACATGACAGTCCCGATACGCCCCAAGGCAACGATCGATTTGCCATTTGCCATCGCAAACAGCACTGTACACAACCGTTCATATAAATATTTCAATTCCGCATTGGAAGCCATCTAATAAGAACTGAGAGTGATCTATCTCTGGTATTTGGTTTACACAGAATTGGGTAGAAATCCAGTCAGTCTATTCTACAACGAACAACATTGAATAAAATCATTAGACTCTTGCTAAAATCAAATTTCGATAGGATATTTTATTTAAGTATTAGTCAATAGTTGATGATGAGTGAAAAATCGGAATTTTGTTATTAGTACTAACATATGGAAAGCAAAGATATATTCTAAATATAATGAGTGGAATAAATAAATCATAAAACTGTCTATCTATCAATAAATATCATCTCATATTGCACCAATTGCCCAAATTTTAACTTATATTTAATGAAAATCGAACATATTTAGTTAAGCTTGACTGTTTGCATATTCTTCTTTCTTCTTGTTGTCTATCGCTGTCTGGTATTCCCTTCCCTTTCCTTCCCTCTCTCACTGTCTGTTTTTGCAATTGAGCTGCAGCTGAATCACATTTAATATTGGCTTGTCACGTGACTTTAACTGTGCCACGTTTGAACCCACTTGCAACTGCGTTTTCATTTCGCCTGGCCAAATGCGAAAGTGAAATGCGAGCCTCGAAAAAATGAAAGGAAAAAACAAAACGGAAGGGGGAAAAATTACACAAATCAAAAGGACAAACCAAAAAATATATATTTAAAAACAAAAAAGAACAGTATACTGTAGTCGAGTGAGCTCGACTACCAGATACCGAGCACAAACCTGTTATATTGACTCTCATTTTGTTGCCAAATCTCCCATTAAAGCCATTTTTGCTTATGCTTGCTTAATGAAATTTGGACACTTTGTCCATAATACGCAGAAGCAAATTATGTGTTAATTAGAATATTTTGTTTTTAAATATGTATATAACCCTGATCAAGAATATATATACTTTATGCTGTTGAAGATGCCTTCTGTCTGCTTGTTGCATAAATTTGCAAAAACCAATTACCCAATTTGAATGGGTTCAGGCAATACAAAACCAAATGGAAATAATGCTAAAAATTGCAATTTGAGTTTAACATTAAATAAAGCCCGTCGAAAATGTTAGCAGTACTTACTTGGATTGTTTTTGGCTTTGATTTTTTAAGAGGCAAGGTGTGCCAACTAGTTCAGTTGAATCATTTTGGGTTGGCTACAAAAGCGGGCCAAGTTAAAAATAAAATTGGGAAATTTTAATTACATTTAATTATGGGACCAAATGCAGCAGGTTGAAATTAAAACACGCCACATTGATTGATATGCCTTCAGCTAGAAACCGGATTTACCCAAGCTTTCAATTTAAACCAACTTTATATTTTTTCTTAAATTGTTTGAAACTTTCTTTCCACGCCAAATATCAAATAATTGAAACATTGCACAACAATCTACACACATTGTTTGTCGCACACAAGGACATTCCCATAGAACATAAATGTTTATGGCGACACGCTTCAAGGGCAAAAAAAGGAAACACTTTTTAATGAATTGCATTTGAGTTGAGTTCAAGAACTGAACACACTTTTGAAGAGAATAAAACGAGAGGGCTACAAAAAAATATATGCCATTGGATTATTTTTTATGTGGGTCCACACGGGTGTCCAGATTAGTGGACGATATCGGTTGGAAGTAGCCCACCCCAAACAACGGAACCTGCAAAGTCAACCAGTCTCCATGTCTGAGTGACAGGGGCTATCAGAGAGTTTCGATCACAGTCAACATGTGAATGAGGACGTAGATGTGGATGTGGATGAAGATGTGGAGGTGGAGGTGGAGGTGGATGAGGTAAAACCCATGTCACGACAGCTGGCTGCCATTGCGACAAGCAGCAACAACAAACGTGCCAAAATAAATAAATTAAATTGTTAGAAAATGTAGCAAGTTTGGTTTCACCTATTAAAAATTAACAAGTGGGGTGGTATCATGGAGCGATGCAATCCGACCTCAAAATGTTTATTCAGTTTCACCATTTTTCCCCCTTATTAAATATAAAATGTAATTGTTAAAACTAGTTTTTGCTACACATTAGTCAACGATATTAAACAAACCTTTAATACAAATAAATTATAATTTTATTATACATTTGTGTAAAAACATAAATTCTAATAAGAGCTATTAAAGTCTTATTACAAGTTGACTTTTTTCTGAAATTGATGGTATATATAAAAAATGTATTATACAATTTATTCCCGAATCAGTTTCATGCTGCTTACTGGGTATCTCATAGTAGGATACACTTCCTCATCTGCTGTTGTTGTTATTCATCACAGAGAAACATCGCATGTTGCATTCGAAATAGAAATGGAAACGAAATCGAAACTTGCCAAAGTAGATTTTTGCTGCACGTTCGAATTGTCATTGGCAGCAAGAGCAAAGAACTCTTTGAAGCGTGCACTCATTAGGACCTATATATATATATATATACACATATACACATATATACACACACATTTGAAACGTGAATAAAGTTTTGAGCGTAAGCAAAACAAAACATTTCCATGAGTTTTGCAATTGTTGAATAAAATGTATGGGCAAAATTGTTTTTTGTGAGACACTTGCGGTGCTCGAAACAATTCATAATAATTGTGTTTAGCTGTTTTGGCACTTTAACTAATTAAGTCAATTAATCATTAGGCTGCCCAATTTTCCATACAATCTACTTGGCTGCTACGCCCCTCCAAGTCGCATCCCATCGCAGCCCAGTCCTGCCCATTGACATCTTGGCCTCGTCGTCATCTATAATGGCAGCTCGTTAAATTTATTGCGCATACGCCCCTTGTACCTGGAATGCGTCGTCGGCGATTTGTGAGTTTCACGAGCTGCTTTAAATGTTAAATGCGCAAATTACGACGCACGTGCCGCACAGCTATTGACTTTGGCACTGTGGCACTGTGGCACTGTGGCACTGTGGCACTGTGGCACTGTGGCACTATGGCCGTTGACTTTGCCTCCTACCTCTGCTCGACGGCCGCCCACACATAGAGTGGGCGTGTCACGACAGAAGCGTTGCAACCAGTCTGCCTATATTGCTTTTGAAGGGGAAGCAAACGCTTTTATATTTACTCCCAGCCAACTCAGTCAGTCAATCAATCAGTCAGAAGCAGTCTAACTGACACCCACCGTCGGCAATCCTGAGATACGCGCCTCAAGACCCTCAAACTCCCGAGGCTTCACTCAGAATAAAATGTGCCCAGTACTAAGACCAAATTTTAAGTTACTTTACATGTTAATTCAGAACTACTTCGTAAGAGTTCAGAAACATTTAAATGTCGAAAACAGCAAGTGTTGAAGATAATGTCCGAATCTGGCCATGATTTGCTCCATTGTCTGTTATTAATGTGTGCCAGACTTAAGTGTGGCCAGCCCCCAAAAATAGAGGAACTGATTATAAGCACACAAACATATACAGACATATATATATCGTAAATATCTTTGCTAAAGCATTCAGTTGGGTGTGTGCGTGCATACATAAATTATGCTTAAATACATATACTTACTTAAGATAAACAGTTGGCATTGTCAGTTTATCATTTTGGTTTAAATATAAAACTAAACTAAAAACATTTATGATATCCACATGATTACATAGCGAATAGTTTTATGTATAAGAAGAATGCTGAAGTAGGCGTGGTCTTATCGCGTAACATTATTTTTAATTGAAATTTGTACTCATGAAAATTAACAAATGGAATAAAAAAATGAATATTGTTTTTTTAATGCTTTATAATTAGAGTCTATTAATTTAAAAGTAAAAAATATAAATATTGACTTGAGTTAAGCATATAATATTTGGAACGTAATTAACTACAATTATTCTTCATTTATTTATAAATGAATATTGTGAACTATTATTATTGAATGTGTCTTGATAGTTTATAAATTTTACGTAGATTAAAGTTCGACGATTATAAAAGGTATTTAATTTAAAATTTATTTCTTAATTAAAGAAAATAGATTTTAAACAATTAATTGAAAACAAGCCATTGCATTTTTGTGATTTTTGTTTAAGTGTATTTATGAACAAAAAATAAAATGAGTGTAGAGAAAAGTACAAAATATATAAAACATATTTTAAATATGCCACTTTCTTGGCCGTATTGAAATCCAATATTGCACTCTTAGCATCTGGTATTTTGGAATGGATGTTGCATAGAATTGAGGCTAATTAAATCGATCCACATTTGCAGGGGGTTCGGTGGCTGGTTGATGGAGGGGGGGGGGGGGGTGGGGTGTGTGTGTGCCTGTCGACAGGCCTTAACCTTTAACCCTTATCATATAAATCGCCAGAGTCGACATAGGCATCCCCAGCGGGTTAACACAGCTCACTAACGGGTCACGCTCGAAGATTGCCCTTGGCCGAGCATTGTTTCGGTAATTTGCTGTTTTTGTATTTGTTGTTTCTTTTTTTTTTTTTTGGCTTTCGCTTTCGCTTTGGCTTTGGCCTGGCTTGGATTGGTTTTGGTTTGGTTTTGGCTTGTTGTTTCTGGCCACTTGGCCTGTTCGCCGTTTGCCCTGTTATTATGTGCATCCTGTGCGCTGGGCCCTGTAATTTATTTATGGCCACATAATAAATCTGTGCGTAAGACATTGCCTGCCCAACCAGTCAGAAGAACCGGCGAAGCATCGCCAGAGATGCTAACTGCTACACAGAAAACAAATATCCAATCTTTTACTGTTACCTATTAACGTCAAAAGCAATAAAAATGTAAAAACATTTAAATAAATTTTGCTTTGGCTAATTTTACACAAAAATAAGATTTTCATACAGTTTTTAACTCTGTTAATCCGGGCAAAGAAACAAGTTAACCTGGCATTAAAATCAAGAATTTTATACAAAAATAATAATGGCAAGAATATCTTACACTTTTCTGGTGTCAAAATAATTCTCTTGGTTGTTCAGAGAATAATCGATTCTACAAATTTGTATAAAGAGCTGCAGTTATTTGGGGTGATTTTGTTTATTTATTTTTTAAGTGTAAGTCGTTTTGAGATTTTTGGGGTTTTTTTTCGTGCTGTTCTGTGTCTTTTAATGTTTTCCTTTTCTCTTCATGCTTTATTGCAGTGTCATTTTGCGCAAAAACTGTTGTTAATAGCCATACGGTGACATAAAACAGCAGCAGATCAACTATTCAACTCCTTGACTGACTTGACCCAACTCCACTGGCCAAACAGAGGCTACAAGCAGTTTTGCATTGAGCAAATGATCGACTGAAGAAATCAATATCCCCACACATATTAATCAGGAATGTACATTTCCAAAGTAACTCGAACATTTATGTTTGCTATTTCAATAATGAATAATCAACAGTGGCTAACATTTACTTAACAATATTTGCAAAACACAATATATTTGAAACAAAGGAACGGAATGTGTTTAACATGATTTGCTCTATCTTAAGCAGATGCCATCTAATCTTCGACTTTGTGTTTCGCATGTGAGTTGGGTAAGTCAAACAGGCAAATAAATTCAATGGCACAAATATCTAACTTGCTGGCGATTCAATAGAATCGCACTAAAGTCAATATTGAACCTGACTTCAATTTTGCGAGGTCAGCTGAGGAGGGGTATTTTCTTTAGGTTGATAATGATTCGAATGAAGGGCATAATCAATTTGCGATCCTTATTATTACCATTATTATTATCATTATGAATATCTTCGTATTCAATCTCAGAGTTGAACTAGAATACACTTCGAATACATTATTTTTCAGCTTATATATCACAGGTTTTTCGCTTTAGCTACACTGGGCTGCACTTACAATTTATGGTCATTTGCCACGCCCACATAAAAGCATGGCTAATAATAAGATTTTTTACCCCAAAAAGTCAGGTTAACAACTATAACTGAGATTGTTATTCATGCTGATCAAGCATACGTATATATATATATATATATATATAAAATGAAGTCTCAGTCAATTGATAACTTTTTTATTTTCTAGGGACATACTGCTATAGATGCAATTGAGTCAAAAATTGAGCTGTTGATTTATATAATTTCATATAGGAAAGCAGAAAATAGGTGAATTTAATCAATCAACTGATTTGCGATAGCGATTTTTACTCATTTGGAATGGGCAAGCTGAATGTGTTGCTTTTGGGTTTGAGTGTGTTACCGATAAGGATGTGTGTGACTGAAAGCGATTTAATTGCCATAAAGCCACAAAGCTGAGCCGACACAAATGTACCGTTTCATTTCTAAGCCAACCCAACCCAAACCACCCACTTGGTTCAATTTATGATATTAGTTTCATTTAACTGAAAGCGGTTTAATGTCTCTTTAAGGCCACAGTTTATTGTCAAGTGTCTCAATTGCTTTTAAACTACTTGCCACTGTTGACTGATGGGTCAAAGTTCGCAATATTCTCACCAATTACCAACCAGCAAACATATCAGGCGACACCAAATATTTTATACAGTTTTTAATTAATTTTCAAGCAACACCGAAAAGCAACCAAAGGAAAAGAAACAAAAAAAAAATCCGAAACAATTTTCCCTTTTTCTTTTATTTTATTTTTATATATTCTATTTTCCAAGATATTCGGATAAAACACACTTTTATATTGAACTATATTTTATATCTGATGAGTTCTTTAATGAAAAACTTTGTTGCTAACCAAGTTATCCTGATCAAACTCACCAGTTCTGTAATTTAAATCGGCTAGGGCGGACTACTATCTCATTTTATACATATATATATATATGTATATATATATATATATATATATATATTTATGTGGTATTTAGCAAAGCTTAGACGTTTATTAAATTCTTTCTTTTATTCTTGTCAGTTTTGTTATTGTTGCTATTTTAATTTTTTCTCAGTTCTCATCTGTTGGTTCTCGGTTTGATTTTGTTTGATTTGGTTTTGTTTGTTTATTTGCTTTAATGGTTGATTTATGCGTCGCAGCTTAATGAGAAACCACTTAAGCAACGCGTCCTGTTTGTTCCTTTTTGTTTCTGTGGTTCTGTGTTTCTGTGTTGCTGTTGCTATTGTTGTCCTGACCCGGTTCCGGTTGTCGGCACTTCTGCATAATTTAAATGCCTCAAGTTTATGGTAGGCTCGCAGCGGTGTTGGTGTGAAGAGTTGGTTGGCTCTGTTGGGATGCCCTCTTAATCAAACGTGCTTGTAATTTCGACAATATAACTTTAACAATTTGTTTTTCACTCTCATTTTTTTGTTTTCCATTGAATTCTCTAACAAACGTACACACACCAAATAATATAGATTGTAAGAGAGGTAGGGGGGTATATGTGTATATGTTTTCGGGGATTCGACGTTTTACGACTTCATTTGGCGTTACGTGATATTGCAAATAATGAAAACCCGTAGCGGCAACTAAAAAGCAACAGCGTAAAACTGTCGAAAAAGTGGTGGGGGTGAAGGGGGAATGTTGCTTAAGTGGCGGGGTGTTGGGGAAGTGTGGGAATGTTGTACGCTTCCGGGCAATGGTGTTCTTATTGTTGCTGTTTTTGGGTGTCAAGAGGGTCGCGGTCGGATGTGCTGAGGCCGGTTAAAGGAAATTTAAGTAAAACATAAACGCAAACGGAAATACAAAAAAAAAATGTTCCGATTTTTGGCACGCGATTTTGCACGCAGGTAACAACAACGTAGATATACATATATATATATATATATATACAGTAGTGACAATAACAACGAAAGCCCAAACTCAACTACAAAGCGCACAAGAATAACAACGAAAACAAAAACAAAAATACCGAAAAAAGGAAAGGAGTCTCCAAATTACACAGCAAGAAACCAAACTAAAATTGGGAGTATATATTCAAATTATTTAAGAATTATTTTTATATTTATGTATATATAATAAGTCCGCTTAGTTTAAAAATAATTCGTTGATTGATTCCATTTTGACAAGCAAATAAGAATTTTAACTTTTATTAAATCGAGTGAAATGTGATTTACTTAAAACTTATCGGAAGAAATCAGAATTGAAATAGCTGCATCATCTAACTTTGACAGAGATAAATCAGAAAAACTATAACAGCTCTGCAAGAGCAAAAAAAATAGTTATCTTTGCTCTCCATAGTTTTAACAATAGCAATAGCAGAAAAAACAAGATGTCGTCGAGAGTATACCAACCGAACTGTGCAAGTATGCGATTTAATTTTGCTTTTCAAAAATATCATTAATATTTGTATCTGGATGTTTGCTTTAAGTGTTCTAAAGGAGAGAAGTTTATGGGTGGAGGGGAGGAAAGAAGAATCAGCAGCGATGCCAAAACGGGGGCATTAGCATATGCGAAAGAAGGGAAGAAACACAAAATATGAGAACAAAACAATGTATATAAAATAATCGAAAACAGTTGAGGAGGGTCCTGCGATGTGTAAAACTGAAACAGTCTATCGGTTATCGCTGCAATCGAAATATGCTATAAAATTTGTATAGCCTTTTTTAATAACATCATTTGATAACTTAATCTGGCTTATCGATAAATAGTGTGCTTTAAAAAATCAATTGAACAAACTTATCGATAAAATCAATTATTCAATTAGCGTTTGCTTATTGTAGATGTGTGCTTTTAATAAATCGATTCATTATTGATTAACAATGTTAATAAACTAAGACACTCTATAAGACTATTGATAAATTACCGATTAAGAATGTTGCTCACATATTAAATTTAATCAGCACAATCTACAGATTGAATGTGATCAAATCGGTGCATGGTTTGAATACTTGCTATTGTTGTTGCATATGGATTGAAACTCCACTCTGCTACAAATTGAGTCTAGGCTGGAAAAAGTCACGGTTACCGTTAATCTTTCCTTTGCTTTGGAATCCCATAACACACCTACTCCCCCAGGCCCCCCTCCACCAAAAACACATAACCACAAAGTAAGAAAATAAAAGTACGAAAATCTTTGGAATTTTGGCTTTGCAGCACCTGGCAGCATGGAGCCTGAGGAACATGGGCGGGTCTAAGCGCCTCCCAACCCCGTCACGCCCGCAACGTAAAGCGGCGCGTGCTCCAATGCAACAGCAACAACAGCAGCGACAACATTAAAAAAAAAAATACACACAAAGAGTAAACGAGATACAGAATTCATGATGTTTTCTGTATTTCTCCATTATTGTGGGGTTGTCCAAGGAAATTTAAGGGGGTGGTAGTGGGGAATGGCGCTCAGTATTCTTCTTCTGTATTCTTCTTTTTATGTTGGGAGACGGGGTCACGTGTACCCCTATTTTCATTCGAATTCAGCTGTGAAAGGTATTAAAGCGTAAAAACACGTTGCACATCGATGTATTCCTTGTTGGATCTCTTACACTTACATTGCCATCGCCACCCACACTCCGCCCATTTGTACATCTGCGTGTCCAGCTTCAACTCCGCCACGTGATGTCGCCGTTGCCAACGTTGGAGACATCCGCTGCTTGCCACCTGAGTGACCAACACGGCCGTATGGCAACATAAGCGTGTTGTAACGGGTTGATGCAGGGGTTTATAGTCACCAAAAAATCAAATGTGCCTATTGTCGAGCTTAAAAAATACTGGCCCAGAAAAATGTAATAAATCAAAATCACTAAAAATTTCCTGGCCCAAATAGAGTCCACTTGTAATGATCTTAATTTCAGTATTCGTAATTGCTGAGAGCCTAACAATATTTCTAGCTAGAACAAAAATAAAATGATATCTTAGTAAATAAAAATGTTTTCAACTTAAGAGTTGTTTTTTTTTTTAAACCAATTAGTCGGATTCCGGCTATAACAAACAGTTACACAATCGGCAGACTGATATATGTACTTTCTATTGGATGAATCGAATATGTTCTACGTCAGAATACCTCACAGGAAAATATAAAGAAACAGCGCAGCGTAGAAATTAGTTAATTAATATTAAATTCAATTTGAAGGCAACTTGCTACTGCAATTAGTTTATCAAATGAGCGCCTGGAGTTCTAGTCCAAGTCCAACTTGACGTCAGACGTTTCGCACGTCACACCATTAAAATAACCACAGGACATTTAAGTACATGGAGCATTTGCATATACCATGAGAGAAAATTGCTACGACTCTCTAAACTCTAAAAACTTATAACTAAGAAAAAAAATGCAATTTTTTACACATTCGTCTATCAATTAAGACAAAATGTAGAAAAACTTATGTGTGAGTACAACTCAATATATATTTGAGGGGATGAGTTCTAATGAGTCCCATTCAATACGTAATTAAGTTATATCCAAAGAATATATGCACATACATATACACAGGCATATTTGCATTCATTTTTCAGCAAAAACACCGCATTTGTTGTTGGTAATCCATCAACATCAGCAATCAATCAAAAGACAAATTGCAACTGCATTGCTGTCTAATTCTTTAACCCATCCGCTAGCAGCTCGACCCCCCCTTAATTTGCATATATTTTAGTTGCTGTGCTCTGCATGTGGATTAAGCCATTTGAATATTGCCTATCCCCATGGCAACACCTCTGGCTTCATCCATATCCTTCGTCTCTTAATTTCATTTGCAGCTGAGCTAGCTGCTGCGTTCATTTTGTAACTTTACATACACTTAACAATAATATTCAAACATGCACATTTCAATTTAAAATCCTTAACAACACAATTACCAGTGAGAATAACAGGGAGCGAGAGAGATACAACAAGGGAGACAGAACGAGTGGGAAAGAAAGAAAAAAAAAGAAAGCTCAACTACAAGATACCCTCTAACACTTCCTGGTTCACTATATATACATTGCTTTCATGACCAATTTTTGTTTTCTTAAGCGAACTCTTTATTTAAAATAGCAACTACTGATATAATGTAAGTGATATTCTCGATTTGAAGTATCTGAGAACTGAGAATGAATAATGAGCTGACAAACAGATCAAAATATATATTTATATACTCTTTGGGTTTGTGACTGTCTGGTGCATATATTATTGTACAACTTATTTATTTACTTTTTGTTTATTGACTTAGAACGATATGATTTTAATTATTTAATATATTTATAAATTTGTAATTGCAAGACAATAGTTGAAAAAATTGAAATTAAAGTTTTATATAAATTTTGCATTGATTGTTATCGTAATTTCTGTCTCTAAAGGCCGTTATATAAATTTAAACAATTTCCAATATTATAATTTATATTCCCAACGTTTCATCTAAAAACATGGGTTGGTTTTAATAAATGTTATATGTTTGGGCAAAAGCATTTAAGAACAAGCAATTGTAATTAGTGAAAGCCAATTGCAAGTGCAAGTGTCAGTTCAGATATCTGTTAACTTATCTAAATTTATATGGTAAGTAGATGACTTTAAAAAAATGAATACCCCAACAGCAGTAAAAACAAGGGTAAACGAGCACAAATTGAATGAACAAACAAGAGAAGCCGCAAATTTAAGTGGTGGCTACATCGAAAGCGATTTTCATAAAATAGCCAGCAAACATGCATGTATTTTTCTGGAATTCGAAGTGAAATGTTAACTGCAATTTATACCTTTTATGTGTGGGGGGGGGGAGCATCAGCCAAGCACTTAGCACAGCCAGTTGGCCACAGTTGTCCGAATGGCGATGCCAGATGTGAAAGGTAATACAACTTTTGTCATCGAGTTTGGCAACACACAAAACTTCGATTGCAACTCTTGGGACAGATTTAATAAAAGCTTATAAGTTCCTCAAAACAGTTCTTAGACTCAAAATTTTTACTAAGTTAATAGCTTTTTTTAATAGTTTAACTAGGTTTTAAATAGTAAATGGTTTGCCACAAATTAAGGGGCTGCTCAAACGTGGCTTACACTTTTATTATTATAATTGGGATACCTATACCAACTAGGTTTATTATGTCCCCTTCTGCACCGAAAACTCCTTCATTTAATGTCTTTGTATTTCATAAATGTATCTCTTGTTTGTTGTTGAGGCGACACAATCTACTAAGATGCGCATTGAGGATTCCTCCTGGTGCTCACAAAACCACGCATAATTCGCTACTGAAAATACCTAGTTTAGTTTTTAGACCAGATGATTTACATGGAGTGAAACAGATGAAATAATTTGATAATAGCAGTTTAGTATTTCTCATCTAAACATTGAATTTAAATTCCTGAGTCTAATAGTTATGCAAAGACTTTCATATTGAGTCAAGTGAGCCGATTTGGTCTTATTAATAAAGAGTATTTAATTATCGAATAGAATTTGGCGTCAATTTGTTGGTTTATAATTTTCTTAGAGCCGCCTAAGCACTTGCAACAACTGTTGCAAGTCACACTTGGGTGTGTCTATTTGTATTGTAGTTGTGTGTGCCATATTTAGTTTGGGAGGTATTTACAAAGAAAAAAAAAAATAAAACGAAAATAAACAAACGAAATTCACTTGTGTGTTGTTTATTGTTGCTGATGCTGTCGTTGTTGTTGTTGTTGTTGTTGTTGTTGTTGTTAGTGTTGCTCAAATTGCAATGAATATTTGTTGCTCAATTTTATTGCTAAACTAAAGCAAGCAGACTTTGTTGTTACGTTTGAAAATGCAACAGTATAATCAAGGGGATTTGCGGTGCATGCACACGAAACAATGTCCTCCGAGTGTGTGACACACACACACACACACAAACATCTGCATGTTGTTGTATTTACTTTGCACAGCCAGCCAATAGTTGCAATACATACATATTTTAGTTTCATTTACAAACGGTACATTACAAATGTTAAAAAGGAACCGCCACACAAAAACATACATACACACATACATACACACATACATACATAAGCCAAACTAAAACATCCAATTCCATATCCAATTATAGCAATTGGCAGGCGTGACTATCATTTTGAAATCAGTATTTTAAAATACTACTCCGTAGCAGCAAGAGCAAATATTGTTTTGCTATTGCTATCGCTGCGATCCTTAACAGAGCATTGAGAATTTTTTGCTCTAGTTCTTTATGCTATTGCTATTAATATGGACATTTTTTGTAGTATTGCAAATGATATGAATGATGAACAGCGAAAGAGTATTTATGTAATTTTGTTTTTTATTTGCTTTGCTATTGCACTCTTAATGCTCGTAGACATAGCAATATGACAACGGAAATCTATAAAATAGTTAAGCATTAAAAAGCAATACTGATCAGAAATATATATGCCTTAAGTAAAATGATAATCTATCTTATGTAGGACTCTTAAAAGGCTTTCCAAATATTATCAACATTTTTGGAAAAGATCTCAATTCGGTTTCGACTAATTTAATACAGCTTAGAATTCCTTAGCATTTTTTCTTTTTATAGTACAATTCAGGAATAATTAGCAAAAGGAATTTAATTTATAATCAAAAAATTGTGCTTATAAAAATGCAGTCTGAGAACGAAAAAATGTTGTCAAGCGTTACAAAAATGTTTGAGTTAAGAAAGCTGATTTAGATAGCAACCAAAACGAACTCACAGATAATAATTTAATGTGTATGTTTCGAATAGGATTTTGTATTCAGAAATGGGAAGGAATAACAATAAAATACATTGCTAATTCACATGTATATTGGTCAATGTTAATTTAAGATTTGGTTTACACATTGCACAACAAAAATATAAGATATATCTGAGTCCTTACAATAAAAATAAAAATATTGAACTTATTGCCATTTAGAGCCTGGAAGAGATTAAATAAAAGTTCAGATTTTATTTACCTATTTGTGTGGTAAACTTTTGTATTGAGTGTGCGTGTGTGCGTATGTGTGTGCATTGGTTCAATATTTATTTGGTATTTTTGGATATTTTTCGCACTGTTGCTTGGCAATGTTCATTTTACATTCGACCTTCTGCAATTGTGCTCTTTAATTACTCTCCAAGCTGCAATTATGTGTATTTGACAAATAAACATTTTATAATTTTTTTTTGTTTTAACAAATATTTACTGTTTATTTTCAATGGTAATTCAATAAAATATTTTATTTACCTTGGATTGGCAAGTGCATGGCTTGCACTCACAATTTTTTCACAGATTGTGTATAAAATTTAACTATTCATATGTGTAAAATGAAGTGTCAAATACATAAGCATTCGCATCACGTGGTAATCCCGGAGATATCCATTATAGATTATAGTTACAGTGCGCTAGTTGGACTATCTCGGCAGAGATAGCACCTCTCCAATAATCAAGGCAGAGTACGCATCCTGTTTTTAGTTTGTTAAGCCAATTAGTTTTCCTCTTCAATAATATGTCCGAGAACATCATAAGTCAAATTACATATAACACAAACATATCTTCAACTTGATTACACACTTTTTACAGTTTGATTAGGTTCAATGTGTCTAAATATAGTCAGAGCTGATAAATAGCATCAATAGCTAGTCAAGTAGAATATTTCCGTTTAGATAAGTATATTAAATTTGTTCTCTTTGGTTATTTTTGATGTTGAGTCTGCTGTTGAAGCGGGTGCATATTGCGTATGAGTAACGTGTGCGATGCATTTGATTATTGTGCATGTTAAATGTTCACTTTAGTATTTATGCATTTATGCATGCTGTTGGCTTGTTGTTATTCGTGTTGCTGTTATTTGTGTTGTCGTTGCTGTTGCAACTTAAGTGCATAAATAAACACATTTTAATTAAATTAAAATAAAATGCATATCGCATGCATTTATTATCGATGTCCACATCCGACAGCTCCGACATCCGACGATGAGCTGAATACTATTTTAAAATGAATAAATTTATTTGTGTGTATATATGCATGTGTGTATGTGTGTGTGTGTGTGTGTGTGTGTTTTCCATTGCGGCTTCTACTCTACTCTCTCTCTATCACAGACCTCTTCAGTTGGTTTTGGCTTTAGTTCCACAAATCGAATTAGACCCGGGGGTCGAATTGTGCAACATTTTCGAAAGTGCTGCGCATAGGGACAAGTTGAACTCATTTGTTCGCTTATTCAAATATCCACTTTTTGGGCTTGTTGGGCTAATAACCAAACAGTCAATTCCAGTTGGCCTACATTGACATAAACAATCAACATGCCTGCGCAATCAATCATTTGATCAGCTCTAATCTATGGTTATACATATGAGCAGACATACCCATGATTCACTTGTCTTACATTCCCCGGCTTCCATATATATAGACAGATGTATTCACATATCACAAGAGCAAAGTTCATCAAATGTACATCAAAAAGATGTATGTGTTTTGTACGCACCACAGATAAAATCAAATCTTAGTTTTTGTTCTGTATGTCAATTGTATTCATTTGAACATTAGCTAAATTTTAATAATTTTAATATAATAGAATTTTTTCCAGATGTATTAAAATCATTTTAATGATACCTAAAACTTTTAAAATCCATTTTAAAACAAACATGATTATGCATTAACGATGCTGATGTATGTAAAACGATGAGGATTTATGTAAAACTTAGACATATCTCAAATGATCTTGATGAAATTTTGTGATCAGTAATATATTGGTGCATATAATATATCTAATCATATATAAGAAATATCTGTCTTTAAAGCTGTAACTCCTATTGCTTAAAGTCAATTATAATAATATATATATATATATATTTTTTAATGAATTGCAATGCTTATAATTAGAAACTAGCAATTGTTTTTTTTTTAAATATGTATATTATATGAAGGCAAAATGTAATCATTTATTTATTTTAATAGTATATTTTTTCTAAATTACCTGATTGCTCCAAAAGGCACACGCGCTTCAATTAAGTGTCTCTAATCTGTTGTTCACCCACTTTGTGAAATGCTTCACGATCTGGATACGGGTTTTACTTGCAAATTAAGCACACACTTCAAGACACACACCGAACACTGTGCAGTGGCCAATGGAACTATGAAATGCGATTTCCATCATTGATAATTTAATAGACACATTCATATTCATTGCAATTTATGTGCCTGCGCGCGTGTGCATTGGAAAACCAAAACAAAAATAAAAAAAAAACTCCAAAATATGTCTAAAAAGCGCGAAATACAGCGAATGTGATGTGGCTATTGAAATCACAACAAACAAGCACCACGCGGCAATCGAGCACTCGAAAAGTACGTATTCCGGCGCCAGAAAAAGCAGACAACAAATGTGGGAAACACTCCGTAAATTAAATGGCGTAACGCAATCGACGACACGATATCGTCGCGGCCCGGCTCATTGGGTCACTGAAGCAGCCAGTTGCTCGGCCAGCCAGCGAGACCTGCTGCCACATTCAATCAGACACGTTCGCCTTCGCATTCGCATACACACAGATACACACACACACACACACACTCACAAGCAGAATCGCGAGCGTGCGGGAGAGGACAACGTTGTCCGCTGCAAATACCGACACAGACTGCATTCGACAATGTTTTTCGTCAGCAAATTTAGCACGACGCAAACACACACAAGGAACGCATGGAACGCACGGCGAGGACGAACCGCGCACACGAAACGAGACGAGACCAAAGCAACTTCGCGAGCCACGACCAACGACAACCGACGACGATGTCGATGACGACGACTACGACAACGACGAGACGAAGAAAACGAACGCACGAGCAGCCGACCAGCTGTTTCTAGTTGCGCATGACCCGTGAGCAGAGTGAAGACTAAGGACACGCAACAGCAGCAGAAAAAGCAGCCGCAACAGCAGCAGCAGCAGCAGCAACAGCAGCCAACAAGCCACAAAATTGGCGCGCAATTTCAATTAGTTAATGTCCTGTCGTCTTGCCACTCGTCTCTGCCCTCGTCTGTGTCTCAGTTGCGTCTCGGCCATCAATTTCTTAATAGCAGTCGCCGGTTGTCGGTCCCTGGCCGCCCCTTGCCCACTCCTTGGCCAGCGCTGAAGTTCACGGAACGGTGCCCAGTTTAATTTGGCATTCAAAGTGTCCATGTCCGGGCACGCTGAAAAAGCCAACAAAAATCTGATCAAAAGTCAATACTAATACTAATACTAATACTCATACTAATACTAATACTAATACTAATACTAATACTAATACTAATACTAATACTAATACTAATACTAATACTAATACTAATACTAATACTAATACTAATACTAATACTAATACTAATACTAATACTAATACTAATACTAATACTAATACTAATACTAATACTAATACTAATACTAATACTAATACTAATACTAATACTAATACTAATACTAATACTAATACTAATACTAATACTAATACTAATACTAATACTAATACTAATACTAATACTAATACTAATACTAATACTAATACTAATACTAATACTAATACTAATACTAATACTAATACTAATACTAATACTAATACTAATACTAATACTAATACTAATACTAATACTAATACTAATACTAATACTAATACTAATACTAATACTAATACTAATACTAATACTAATACTAATACTAATACTAATACTAATACTAATACTAATACTAATACTAATACTAATACTAATACTAATACTAATACTAATACTAATACTAATACTAATACTAATACTAATACTAATACTAATACTAATACTAATACTAATACTAATACTAATACTAATACTAATACTAATACTAATACTAATACTAATACTAATACTAATACTAATACTAATACTAATACTAATACTAATACTAATACTAATACTAATACTAATACTAATACTAATACTAATACTAATACTAATACTAATACTAATACTAATACTAATACTAATACTAATACTAATACTAATACTAATACTAATACTAATACTAATACTAATACTAATACTAATACTAATACTAATACTAATACTAATACTAATACTAATACTAATACTAATACTAATACTAATACTAATACTAATACTAATACTAATACTAATACTAATACTAATACTAATACTAATACTAATACTAATACTAATACTAATACTAATACTAATACTAATACTAATACTAATACTAATACTAATACTAATACTAATACTAATACTAATACTAATACTAATACTAATACTAATACTAATACTAATACTAATACTAATACTAATACTAATACTAATACTAATACTAATACTAATACTAATACTAATACTAATACTAATACTAATACTAATACTAATACTAATACGAGACGTTGACACACTTCACCATTTGTGGTCGATGTCAATGTTTGATTAAGAACACATTCAGCCCACTCTGCATTCAGTGCAATGGGTTTCAATAATGAAAAATTGCCACTAATAGCCTTAGTTGTGTGCGTGATTGTGTGTGTTTGTGTGTGTGTGTGGGGCCTCTAAAGAAGTCGCGAGTGGGTTAAAACAACAGACAAGTTATCTGGCTGGATGGCTGGCTGGATGGCTGGCTGGCTGGCTGGCTGGCTGGCAATCAGGCAACAAGACCACAAACAATGCACGCCTGCGATTGCCTTTCAGCTGGAGTATGAAGCTCTCGGCTGGGTCATTGACAAGAAGGGGGCCGGCCGCGGCCACAAATATTGACGCGGGGAGGGGAGGTGTCTATGCGAACCGAAGACTAAAACAAAGGAGCCACTGTGACGACAACAATGACGAGAAGGCAACTGCTACAAAAATACAAAAAAGCGAACAACGCGAACAATGGAAAGCTTTCTCTCCCCCAGACCCATCCCCTGTCGCCTTTCCTGCTTCAGGACTCGCAGCATGCTGCAAGTGTGAAATGTGGCATTAAAATAAAGGAACACTCTAATAAGACTGCCTTTTGTTATCAATGCAAAAAAGGCAAACGAAAAGAATTTAAAAAACTAAAAAAAAAAATCGCAAGCAACTGCAGCAAAGGCACCTTTTAGGAGCCTTAGGTGGAGCCCCCGCCCTTTCCCCGCCCTCTGGCAGCATGAAGTGTAAAGAGTGGCAAGAAGCAATGAAAAAAAATTGTAATTTCCGGTGAAATTGTGAACGAAGCTGCGTTTTTTAATATCATCTTGCAGCTGGGCTCCATCAGACAGGCAGCTACAGGAAACTAACCCTATAAAATAGGAGCAGAAATAGACAAAGAGCAGTAATTTTGATAATAATAGCGAACAGGAATTGAATTGATTAGCATACTATCTGTTAGATTTATTGCCACAAATTAAAAGTACTATCACGCACACACTCAGAGTATTTGACAGATACATTTTTCTATGCAGAATAGGCTACGAGCTAAAAATGCATCTTTACCTGATTCAATTTATCAAGGATTGGAATCGAGCCATCTTGCGAGTCCGTCAACATATTTATTACGCATTGATTCTGCTCTGCGCACAATTCATATTTTACGACGTTCGATAGTTAATAGAAATATAAATATATGTTTTTTTATTTACTCTAGATACCAGCTCTAAAAACTGGATTAAGACAAAAACCACTCAACACCTCCTGTTTGATTAGGAATTAGTTGACTAGTCGACCCAGCTAAAAGTAGCCTTTCAACTGATTAACCATAAAATTAACGATGCATTACATGGCCAAATAATGCACATACTGCGATAACAATGCAAGTTTTGCTCCTACTGAAATGGTGCGAATTTGGTAACTAGCCAAATGATGGCCTCTAAGTAGCTTATGACCACGCCCAAGCACCGCACCTTGACTGACATTACAAATAGCATAATACACACACACACACATAGGGAGGGGGGGAGGAGGAGAGAGAGAGAGAGACAGTTAAAGGGAGAGAGAAGCTGGCACTGAGGTATGCCAATATTTCAATAACATTGCCGACTTTTGTTGAGTGGGAGTGGGCAGAAGTCAATAATCAAATGTCAATGGCAACTTACAAGTGGCTTCTAAGACAAAGACGTTTGCAGACTGGTGTTAATGCGCTTACGTGTCTACACACACACACACACACATATATAGAACTGAAGACGGAATGCGAGTCGCGTATTTGTCTGAATTCTCATAGTACTCACCCAAAACTAATAAGCATTTATGCGTCTGTGGCTGTGAAGCTAGTGCTGTGTGCAGGTATTTGTTATAACTGTATCTGTGCGTGAGTGTGTGTGTGTGTGTGTTGCGAGTATGTATGTGCCACTTTTAAACGCGACTGTACCAGCAAATAGCTACAATGGAATCATCTTACTTCTGACTACATAGTTCAAAATTCAATTAACGCCAGAAACGTTTAAGTTTCGCCTGGAAAAAACCAGAAGTTGCCGAAGAACAAAAGAGCTTTAACGCTATAAGTGTTGAATCAATTTAAAATGGCTTAATGGGCATATTTAACTTGTGCAGGTAATCAGATATATATGTTCTTGATCATCACAGTCGAACGGTCGAGTCGATTTGGCCATGTGCTGTTTAAATGGGCTTATCTCAGTGACAGAACCAGAAACTTTAAATTTTGAACTAAAGTTTCTGAATACTACACGCACTTCAAGGTTATTTAATTTCTTAACTACCACCGCATCGAAACAAATCGATATCCGATAGCAAGTAAAGCCAGAATTGTTAAGATTAAATTTTTTGAAATTAAATATAATATACGCTGAGATAATATTGATCAACTGTGGAATCTTATTGATATTGATTACCTACTCGAATTTTCCAAATTAATATCATCAAGTCTGGATTATATTCCAGATAAGTTCTCTCGGCTAGAGAATTCCAATTTCTTTTTCAATTATTATCCACTTGCTATAGTCCGATCAATTGATTTGATAATCAGTTTTCATTATGCAAGAATGAATTCTTTAAAAATTAGTGTTTTTTTTCTCATTATGTTCTTAATATAAGGATTTTATTGCTACACTTATTAATTTTCAAGATTCATTTTGGTGACTTTATGTGTATAAACTTAAGAAGTTGAACACTAAAATCAATTGAATATCTTATTCAAAACAATCAGATTATTCTTTTAAGAATTAACTATCCTCCAAATGAGAACTATAAAATATAATTTTGATTATTATATGTAGATATGAACTATAAAACTTACTCGAGGCAATCAAATTGTTGTATTCAGTATTGTTAAGAATAATACTTAAGTTATCCCGCAACCTTTTACGTGTGGGGGGATGTTTTTCTCGACCTTGTGCATGACTGGACTTGATTTCAGTATTATGTGCGTGTGTATGTGTGTGTGTGTGTGTGTGTGTTTGGACTTTATTCCCCAAAGGTTGTCGAGTCAAAATTGCATTTTATGAACGCACGCACACACACAGAGAGAAAGGCACGAACCCACACTCGACACTTGTCGTGAAGTCGGCAACACTTTCACTAACCACCCACACACACACACACGCACACACACACACTGACATTACACATGCTTTCTCTTTTCCGTTAAACATTTATTTGGCTTGTTATTTCGTTGCCCCCTGCTTCCAAACACTTTATTGCAATTTAAATTCTCATTATCTCGCTGGATGCGTGTGCATGTGTGTGTGTGTGTGTGTGTGTGTGTGTGTGTGTGTGTGTGTGTGTGTGTGTGAGTGCTGCAAGTAGGAAAGGTGCTGCGGATGTTGGAAGGGGGAGGGGCCGTTTGGGTATGTTGATATGTGGAATATTACTTAACTTTTGCCCAACTAATGATAAATTATCTAATCTGCTTGCTGCGACATGCAGCACAAAATAATTGAAATATTAAATGAAAACTGTGCAAAGCGAAATCCAGTTATATTTACTTATTGGCAGCAGCTTTTGTTGCAAGTGCTGCCTGCCTTGGTTGTCAGTGTCATTAAAAATGTCGACGTTGCAGCTGCAGTTGTTATTAACGCTAATTAATCGCATAAAATATTTGTACTCCATCATCATTTTCATTATCATTATCATATTCAGAGGCAGGAGACAGGAGACAGGAGATAGGAGACAGGAGACATGGGAGACAGTTAAACGACTTTTCCCCGCACACATTTTTGCATGTTCTCAATTATGAAAACTTTTTAGCACGCGCTTAACTTAACTATATGTGTGTGTATGTGTGTGTGTGTGTGTGTGTGTGTGTGTGTGTGTGAGTGTGTGAGTATGTCTTTTTGCTGGTTGTTAGTTGCTGCCCATGCGATGATGCTCAACAAGTAGTAGACAAACGACGAGCAGCGGCGCACAGGGCGCATACTTAATCTTATCTGAAGCAATGAAGTACCCTAACAATGGGCAAACAAGGATTTCCTTACAATTGAATGAAGGAAATTTTAAGAAAATTACAAATCTAAAGAACTATGACAATTAAACAAATTCCTTTCAAAGTGTGATTGTCTTATGTACGTAGACTGATGTCATATATTATATAAAGGGCACCAAAATATTTCATGTTTAAATTTAAGCATCATATTTTTAATTAAATTAATATAATTTTATTCTTAATAACACATACGCATTTTCGAGTCTCACACTACAAAATAATTTTCATTTAATTCGGTATTTGATATGAACTCATATTATTAGTTCCGGCTATAATTGTGGTTTTTATTTTGTTTTTTTACAGCTGAAAGCGTGTAATAAAATAATATATTTTTTACATCAAGTGTATTTCAGATTCGGCTCATCCAAAAACGAAGAGGATAAAACGGATTTTATTTGCGCTTTTTCAGCACGTGTGAAAATTGTCATTTTGTACATTTTTTTTTTGTCCATTTCAGCATTTTCATCTATCTTTTCCTCCACATTTTTTTTTCTTTGCCAGCTAATCACCGAAGTGAAGCAGTGAAATTTACTTGCCTCATAGTTAATACTACCTCTGATCCCTGTAAGCCAGCTTGCAAAGTGATTGGCGAGCCGTGGCTCGCATGTGATTCTTGGGGATTACTTTGGCTGAGCCAAATGATTTTGTCGTCTCAAGTTGGATTGCGCCTGGCACAGCAATGAGAGATTATGTTTGTTTGGACACAATATATAGCGATCATTGTCAGATATGTATGCATTTAATGATGATGGCATAAAAAAACATTGAGCAAATAACAAAAAAAAAAATTACACTAAGACCGAAATAAATGGATAATTTATTCTAATTAATACTATTAAATAATTTTAACTGATTAAGTGATCAAATAAATGAGAAATAAATCAAGTTAGAAAATAAAAAATAAATAGTATATTATATATAATAAATAATAAACAAAAGGCTTGTTGAGAGTAGTTTATTTTATTTTCTAATATATACTAAATCTATATCTGTCTTAATCATAAATTTTGTTAGGAATACATTAGCAACTATTTATACAGTAATCATTTTTGTTGTACTCTACGTTTACCTGATTAGTTGTGTACTCAATATACATTTTCTGCTTTGGTTTATAATTAGAGGTTCTAGTCAAAACCATAGCCACGATTTCTAGCGTCTTTATTTCAACTCTAAGCTTTTCAAGTTGGACCAGGGAGGTGGGGGAAGGCAGATTTGGTTGCGTAGGCTGCATACATGTGTGTATATATATATATATAAACACATTTATGTATACATATGTTGTGGCAGACATAACAGTGGTTTTCGACACTGACGCATAACCGCACGTATGTGGCAAGTAAACGTAATCATAAATGTAACTGTTTGCCATATTAACTTGTATAATTGTGTAAATGCCATACAAATACGTTATATAACTACATGCTACATGTTTGTGGCTGTGTGTGTGTGTGCTGCAAGAGGCAAGAGCTAAGTTGGTGCTGAGCAGGCTGATGCCGAAGCCAAATCATCATCAGATGAAATCATTTCACACTTTTACTGTTTACTTAAGCGTAAGTCAACTTTATGAATGCTCATCGCTCCCAGCATCGAGAAACCACTAAGACAAATGCCAAATACAGTTACACGCACATACACACACACATATATATATATATATATATATATCTATACACACTGGGTGTGTGTTCAATTCCACGTCGACAAAGTCACAAAATTGCAATAATTTTTGGGGTAAAATTCGTTCGTGTGTGTGTGTGTGTGTGTGTTTGAGGAGGGAAGGGCGAAAGGAAGGCATAGCCAGCATATCGAGGTTTGGCATAACTAATACTTTTGCAATATGTATTGCACAATATAAATTTAAATGCTATCTGAGATATTCACATGGATGATTTAGTTTTCAAGTTTCAAAATGAAATAAAGACAAAGAGAAAAAGCAAAAGGCAATGAAAATAAGACAAAATACATTGAAATAGAGTATAAAATGCAAGAATTCGATAACTTTGGAAATCAAAAAGTTGTTAAAAACAATAAAAACTTGCAATGCAATCAATATAATGTTAAATGCAAAAAAAAAAAAAAATAACATATAGAAAGAAAGTAAACGTTTTGCCAACACACCTTCCAACACAACTCCCAACTCACCCACACCCGCACCACCCACGCTGAAACATTCCATGTATTTGGTGCCTATGCGAATGAGCCAGCAAAAGCAAACAAGTGATAAAGAAAGGAGAACTCATCATAACTTAGTACACATATATTGGTATTTGTATATGTTTGAGCATGTGTGCTCATCATCATCTCCCACATACACACACACACACACACACACGCACACACACACACAAATTCACGTAGCAAAAACCTTTTGCTAATCAAATCAACCGCCAATTGTTGCCATTATTCTAATAAATTGCTTAAAGCTGATTTTTGTAGTTATTTTTTTTTCCTTTGTCGATAATCTTACTTTAAGGGCATTGAACTTGTTCAAAATGTTTGACTTTTTACTTTTTTCCCTGATCCCATTAAAGATAATTAAAAGGGGTGATTTGTTTTTTTTTTTTTTTGCAAATTTCTTCTTATGCCTGTGGAGAAAGCATCTCCAACATCTTAAGGAATATATATTCTTGATTAGGCTCAACAGCCCAGTCGATATGGCAATGTCCGTCTGTATGTACACGCGGATCTCAGAGGTTATAAGAGCTAGAGATTTCAAATTTGGCCCAGATGAAGTTTGCTTTATTTTATTGATAACTGCCTCCGCTTCTCGAGATGCTTTTAATTTATACATAATATGCATATGCATTTATTGATCAACTGCCCAAATTTTGTTAAGATCGGATAAGAAACACCTAAGCTATGGTCGGAAATATCTTCTCATATTGGCCTTATTTCTTCATTCTTAATGCAGAAATATCCGTTGGCATGATATAGTGCAGTGCCCCGTTATCTACGATAGCGTGTACGTATATTTGTATATATGTTTGTATATTCACGCGATTGTCGGCAGCCAGTTACGATCAGTTTGGGATTGCCAATAAAAATATGTGCAGCATTAGATTTTGTACTATTCAGTAGTTGTGCTTGCTTCCTAACGGGAAGTTATAAAAAAAAAACTTATATAAATAACGGTTGAGTGTATAATTTAGGCTACTTGACTCGACTACAGCATTCATACTTGTACTTAGTTATAGCAATTGCATATTTTTTGGTAAACTATATCTATGACTAAAATATATATATTAGATGGTTCTGTTATTATTATTTTTTATTTATATTGTGTTTTGAAATAAAAATTAAATTAAACTAGTTGAAGATAATTTAAAATATTTTAATATTTGCCAGAGTAGTCAATATTCGTAGCAAATATAATAAAATTTTCTTGTGACTGCAAATAGGTCAATCGGTAGACAAATGCCACAAATACATCCAAGCACACTTACACTCAGTGCGAACTGCATGAAATTGAATGTGATTGAATGTAGACACATACACACACCCACGCACACACACACACTCACAAAGCACACGCACACACCTAACAGCAATCATCCCACAAGCAATGACAACAAAAAATTGCCTTAAATATATATTTTAAATAAAAAGTATGCAAACAAAATTGGCATATGGATAGAGAAAAATAGCGGGAGAGAGGTAGAAGGGCGAATTGAAAATACCTTAGCATCTCCCAATAATATCTGAACCCCACACACATAATACCCACAGCCACCACATACATATTTCATCTTGTGTTAGCGCTTTTCAAAGACATGATCGATCTTTAGACAGATGCAGATGCCAAGTAGAAGGATGAATGAAATCAAATGGGAATGGGAGAAGTCTGGGCACTATACTCATGAGGGGAATGTAGTGCTTAGGTTGTGTTGAAGGTTTGGGATGGGGGGGTTGGGTGGTGAGAGTTTGAAGAAGTGGATAACACATACGCTCAGGTGTCTTTTGGCCTAAGTTTTGCGTGCCAAAGTTTGCACAGCACAAACATCAAATGCTGCGCCAAACTCACGCCTTAAGTCTCCCTCTCTTTGCCTATCTCTCACTTTGTCCCACTCTCTCTCTCTCTCTCTCTTTCGCCTACTGCATATGTGTGCGTGAGAGGGACACGAAATTTAATACGATTTTATATCCTGTAATATAGTCAAATTGGACCATATGTTGTTGAATATGCGGCTTAGTTGTTCTGAATCTACCCTACATATTTCTAGATCTATATATATATATTTGTATTTAAATTGTAAAAGATGTGTATACAAAGCATCTGTAAGGACCTACAATTTAGAAAATCGACAAAAATTAGAATTGTTTTCTACATAAGATACATTTTCTGGTCTTTAAAAAAATATCTATTTACAAAGAAAATTTTGAATTTTTTTTTATGAAATCAATATATTGTTTTAATGTTTTCTATTATTAAGATATAAATTTGTAAATAGGTAAAATAAAATAAATTATTTTTAGAGAAAAATAATTTTTTAAAAACCATCCAAATGTTTAATAATGATTTCTGTAAAAAAAATATGTAAGCCTATATGTCTTTAATTCCTGAAACATATTTCTCAAAATTCTTACAAAAAATTAGAAAAGAGAAGAACAAATCCTTTTGCTAGAAATATATTTTATGGTGATTTTCTGTACATCAGAGCAATTGCCCATTGATACACCACTTGCAATAACAACTCTACATATTGGAGACAAACTTGGCCCCAATTAGATTTAGCATAATCTTTGGGCAAAACTAGAAGTGAAACAATTGTTTAGAATATTAGTTTAAGACATTCCAGGGTATCTTGTCTTATCTAATCTTATATAATCACATCTCTCTTCTGGCTGTTGTTATTGCACATATATATATATACACATACACTTATATATATATATATATATGTGTGTGTGTGTGTGTGTGCAGCACTTGGGCCGCTTTTTGTGTCGCTGTTTGGCTGTTTTGTTTGTTTGGCTGTTTGTTTGTTTGTTTGAGTTGCTGTTAGAATTATTTTTTCCACTAGCATAAAGCCGCGCTGCACACACACAGCCACATTCACACAAACACACACCGACACACACACACACTCGCGTACACAGTGACAGCTGTTGGTTGCACATGTGACGCTCTTCCTGGTGTGTCCTTGTTTGCAAATACATATGAAAAACAAACAAGCATAGATTTAATGCAGCTCAGTTTTTTTTTTTTATTTGTTAATATTATTTTTTGTTTTTTGCTCTCTGTTTGTCTATCTGTCTTTCTGTCTATTTGTCTGTCTGTCTATCCGTCTGTCAGTCTGTCTGTCTGTCTGTCTGTCTGTCTGTCTGCTTTTCTCTTAGACGTTCGTTGTCTCCGTCCTTCGTCCTCTATCCGAACATCCTTTGAAGAATTTTTGACAATCGCATACATCCTTCCTTATGCCCAAGTCTTTGAATTTGTCTCTCTCTCTTATTTTTTGTATGTGTGTGTGTGTGTGTGTGTGTGTGTATATATATATGTTTTGAATGAGGTCTGTGACCTGGCTGCAAGCATGCGCCTTTAAGATTTCAAACTTTAGCCTACTTACGTCTCGCTAAATACTAATTTCTTAATGCAATTTTGTATTATCTTCAACTTTTTTAATTAATTGAATTATTGTTTACGGTTTGCTGGAATATTTTTATAATTTGACTAAAATAAAGCTGAATGAATTCTGATATATAAAAACAACAAATAAAACAATTGAGCAGCACCCAGCAAAATACATATATTATTTTAATTTTTTTTAATATTATTATTATTTTTATTAATATTATTATTGTTAACTGTATTATTACAATCACTATCATTGTTATTATTATTGACTGATTGTCTCTTGCCAGGTATCAAACAGAACCCCGGGTATTCTATGTCTCTGCTTCCCCAGAAATATTGCTCGTTGGAATTGTTTTCGCTTACAGCTGCCCAAGAGGTATTTGACTTATCTACCACCTGTTGGCTGTGTCCAGATCGATTGTGTGTTTGCTTATGCCACAATACGGTATGGGACAGGACTTTCCTATCTGCCCTGATTCTTTAAAGAAAAACTACAAAGTTATATATATATTCCCTTATGCATTTGTTACATATCGATGCCACCAAGCCGTTTGTTTTTTTTTTTTTAACACCTGTTTATTCACTTAAGACACCTCTTAAAGCGAAACGAATCCCACTCAAATGAAAGCACTTCAACCTTGCAGTTCAGTATAATATTTTCAAATAATACTATATACATATAAATCTATTTTATATATTTTGTGTGCTGCCTTCCCCATTTGTTAATTTAAATCAATTATTGTGCTGCTAAAACTTTGACCTCAAACTTAAAATTAGATTATCGTTTGGATAAAAGCTTTAAATTTTCCATTTAATATGAAGCTCGATCAAAATGAAAAAGGATTTGCAAATTGGTTAGCTGTAATTCAATTAAATTTGATATTGTTTGTTAAAACACCTCGGTACGTATGTGTTGGCAGCATGTCTTTTGCATGCATATGCATACAGTGCCTGTCAAATGTCAGCTGACACACACACACACACACACCTTCCCACACATACACATGGAATAATAGACGTCAGCCAGCCACATCGAACTCTGTGCAACGGTCTTCTGCAGGTCGTTTAAAGTTTGCAGGGCGTTGTCGACGCCCCGGACATAGACACGGATATCAACACACACACACACACACACCAGCATACACACTATCACCTACGTCACATTTGGCTTGACTGATATATAAAGTTGAGAGAGCAACGACGAGTTGCTTGCTGAATGATATAAACTTAATTGCGGAAATTGGGTTAAAAAACTTTGACACATGTGCGGGTTATACAAATTTATATATATATACATATCTATATGCACACACTATGCAAAATAAAATACTATCTACTACACACAAAAAAGGCAATCATACCTAGATAAATGTTTGGGTTTTTCGCAATAATAGTCTTTTTCCCCTATTTTTGTTTAAAAATATATTTGCAAAAATAAAAATAAAAAATAATGAAGAATCGTGAGTTAAAAGTGAATTTTGTTCTTAGCGGTTTGAATTGGTAATAGGAAATATACCGACTAATACGTAATGATTTAAATACTTGATAAATAGGTAAATATTTGCAATTGATTGTTAAAAATTATTTACAATTTCAGAAAAATTCTTATAAGAAATCAAAAACGAATTTTGTAAAACTAGTTTTGTATTCTGGATGTTTGACCTTGATGGCGCCTACACACTCTTTTTGTTAAGTGCATACACATGCATATATAAAAATATAAATATATATGTGACAATTGTGGACTATGCCTCTCGTTGACTTTACTTAAGCCAGCATTTTGCGTAGAGCAATGTAAAAACTGGTGGCATGCCGAAAGTTTTTTATCCCACACACCCCACTGTCCCCAACCCCACCAATCCCCCCTTCAACAACAGTGTATCAGTATATGCCATCGCACCCTCAATGACTACCGCTTTCACCTAAGCTAAGGGCAACAAGCGCCCTTGAAGCATTCACACTCCTCGTTTTATGCCCTGTTGTAATGCAATTTTATTTCATTTCATTGAAGGCAAAGTTTTCTCTTCGCATTCTTTTACTTTACTTTGGTTTTCACTCTGTGCATTCGTGTGTGTGGTATAATATAATATATATATATATATAAACTTTTTTTATTTCTTATTTCCTTTTTGTTTCCCATGCACCGCTCTTCCCACCTCACTCGATTTTGCGAGTAGTTCTCTTTCTCACTTGGGGCACTGTCTTATATGCTTGGTTTTCTGTAGTTGGAGCAATGACAAATTTGTCTTAAATCGCATACGCCTAACCCAACCCCCCCCCCCCCACCCCTTCCGACACACACACACACACACAGGCAATATATGCAAATCTGTAATGTAAGTAACAATTTCCTTCCCCTATGCAGAAAAACTTTCGTACTGTAAATTATGAGCGTGCGAATATTGCTTTCTGAATTTTTAGCCAAAAAAAAAAAGTATATTTGCAAACTGAAAAATCTCTACTCGACTGTGATATAATTATGTATTTGAGTTAGTATGTGAAAAAATGTATTTAATTCTTTTACAAATTATGATATCAAAGGTATGTGATTATTCTATATTGGTTTTGTGCCACATGGAATATGGTCCTTCCATTTGTTGATCAAACCTATATAAGCATTTCTTGAAAAATAAATATATATATTTTTTTTTGGGCTTAAATTGGGCTGCTATAAAGCAGAAAAGCCATTAACTTGATTAATTCAATATGACCAAATTTATGCAACATTTTAAAAGCAAAATCATTAAAGTTGGAAATTATAAAGCTTGAGTTTGAATGTGTTAGAAAATCATGATTAAGAAGTCCGGCCGGAACTCCTTTGAAAAAGTAATGGACTTGCAAAGTTTTGAAGCATCTCCTTAAGCACTTTCTGAGAGCACAATTTTGACATGAAAATTGCGTCAGAATCGCCTTTTTTTTACTTTGTATGTGATTTTATTCCAGCAGTCAAATTATAAGTAAGCAGACCCACTTTTTAAACATCACCTTGACAAAGTTATGTTTTCGGAACACTTTGAGCACGAACACATTTGAAGGGAGTAATTTGAACATGTTTTTGGGCATTTGCCAGAGACTAAGATCAGCAGTAAGTTGCTAACATATCATTTTTTTTAATAAATCACTTTTATTTTTGACAAATTTGTTATTATTTGGTCACCTTTTTCAAGGTCAGTGATTTAGTCACCTCTGAACAGTAAATGAAATGCGTCTTCCATCTTGAGCACATCATACTTTGAGATACCCTACCAAAGCTTGTATTTTGAATTGCTTTAAACGATGGTGCAATAGAAATAAAAACAAAAGAAGTGGAAAAACTAATTGCTATTTGAAACAAGTAGCGAGGGCACTCGAATGCTTCCTGCACACAGAAAAAAATCAACCCGAGTTTCACAATTTCACCTTTTATTTGGCGACAAGGGTTTCACAATTAAATCTATAACTTTAGATTGTGGCTTCTTAAAAAACACTGCTTGAATTTTTAATATTAGAAAAATTCGAACATTAGCATTATATTTTTTTTTTTATTATTTTTAAACATTAGTATGTTTTAAGGTGACTTTAAATCTGAAAAAAAAATCACGGTTTTGGCCAGCGAGCTACTTGGTTTCTAATGCAGGCGAGCTAAACTTAAATATATCAGACGAGATATTTCATTTTATTAAAGTTTTCTGAATTTCAAAGAGAATATTTTTTTTTAAGGAATCAGGATTTGCATTTTTACTTTCTTAATAGTAAAAAAATATACAAAAAAATAAATAAATGCAAATGAAATAAAGTACGCATCTCTAATTTTTTTTTAAATCGTTGTCTTCTAATTACAAATCATATTTAAAAACAAGAAACACATTCTAAAATGTAGGGCTATGTTTTTTTTTCTGTGTGGATTGCAGAGCTGTGGTAGCTAGTACTCTCAGGACTCGGGACTCAGGCGACTCTCTGCTGTCAAGTGGCAGCTAGGCTCCTCTCAGACTGCTAGGCTCCAGCTGTAGCTGTAGCCCTGCCTGCCATGCATGGCATGTGCCCGTGGACATTTTCGCACTCGCACAACTTTCGACGGGATTTTTGCAGCATTACAATTAACTGCCTAGTTGCAAATAGTTGTGGCAGGGGGCTGCATACCAAGCAATCGAGTCGCGATGACGTCTCCTACTGTTGCTGCCGCTGTTGCTGCGGGTTCTGGCCTAAAAGTAGGCGTTGCATAGTGTGTGTGTGTGTGTGTGTGTGTGTGTGTGTGTTTGCAAAATTTGTTCCATTTTACGCTCTCTACACAAAAACAATAAATCGCTCACAGCGTCACGTCAACTTTCCTAATGCATGTAGGGGGTACAGCCTAGGGTGCAGCTAGCAGGTGGCAGGGGTAGGAGGGTGGGGTGGGTTGGGTGTGTGGCTGTGGTTGGGGCAGCTCTTGGGATTGCCGGATGCAGCAATTGAGGCTGAAGCCATTTTAACTGCCACTTGAATGCTAAAAACAATGAGCACACAGCAACTAAATACACACACACAAACACACACACACACACACACAAACACAAGCACACACTACCATACACATAGCAAACAAAGCAACTGTAAATTGTAATTTAAAAACTTTTAGTGGCTGCCCTTGCAATAAATGCGCCACGTAAATCAGCCCATGATGGAGTTGATGATAAAAGGTAAGAGCCATTTTATATGTATTATTCTCTCTCTCTCTCTGTCTCTCTTTCTCTCTATCTCTCAGTGTCTCTCTCTCTCTCTCTTTCTCTGGCTCACTTTAAGTGTCTACGTGCTGCTTTCCACACACACACCTTGTGCTTGATTTTCTGTATTCCACAAAATTAATTGGTGTTGACTATCTGCGCCACAAATATTTTGTTCTCTAATTGCATAGCCGGGCTGGACCGACTTGCCACTTGCCACTTGCACATATTTGTCATAGTTCGTTCATTAGTTCCTATTCTACATTCAAAATGAATGCACTTAATAGTACATTGCAATTAAATAAGGAAAATTAATCTCGTCTGAATGAATGGATCTTTAATTGAAGATAATAAAATTCAGAGAAACCCTTACAGCTGTACATGTACAAATTTGACTATATATATATATATTTAAGAAATAATCGTTTGGCTTATTAAAATCAGCAAAAATGCTTTGAATATCAGAAAATAGTTTGAAAAAAATACCTCTATTCGAAATATTGTAGACTTTTTAAAGTACTTTTTCTTGCCAGCTCATGCCAGTCCATCACACCATAAGCAAAATTTCAAAATTCAAAACAGACCAGACGGAGTCCATCTGCACACCATACCGATGGACCACTCACCAATCAGAGAACAGGCCTGGTAGTGGTGGGCTCCGGGATATCCTATCATGAATCTCTCGGGACGTACTCCAGCATATTTCAAGCTGAGGTGGGTGCCATAGGGATGTGTGTGGAATTTAATCTAAAATGTAACTATCAGAATGCGGGCATAGTCATCCTATCCGATACAGCAGCAATAAATGCTATAAATGGGACGAGAGGCTCCCAACAGGATAAGCACCGTTTTATGGCATAGAAACGTTCCTGCAACTCAGAAGCGAAGAAAGACAAAGGAGACTATGGAGCTGGGAAGAGATACCAGGACTTCGACAAGTCAAATGTCTCTTGGGAGGCTATAATCATAAACGATTTAAGCAAGTAATTTCTATCGGTAGGAATAGGCTTAGGGCACTTGTCGATCTATTGACTGGACATTGAATACTAAAAAGCCACCTATCAAAACTGGGTATTTATAGTAACAAACAGTGTAGGTTTTGTGAAGGAGGAGTCCTCAACTCACATCCTAACGGAATGTATCGCCTTATCAATGACAACGTAGCCCTCAACCCATCAAAGATTCTGGCATTCGTGCATAAACTGGGATTGATGGAGGAGCTATAAGCTCAGAAGGGGGCACAAACGATCTAATCGGTCGCAGTGCAGATATCCTAATTTATATATATAAAGTTTTATTTACCAGATATTTTCTCCCAATTGCAGGTGCAATTACTTATATTGATATGGTTTTAGCTTGGATTTGCCATTATACACAATGAAAAACACAATGAATAAATTGATTTGATTAAAATTAGCCGTGGTACAATTTGTATAGTATTCCATAAAAAAATTGAAAAAGAAACATCGATATTTTGCACTTTTGAAAGTTTTGTTTTGGAAAATATATTTTTATATAAAAGAAAGCCCCTCGGAACTCTCAGTCCCATTAAACAAAAGAAATATATAACAGAAAAGATGTTTTTAGTTATATATATTTCTTGGCATCTTTCTTCGTCCCTGATGTGCGTTTAGAGAGCAGATAAATACTTTAATTTCTTAACAACACAAAACATTATTTTGGTTTTGAATCTACACTTTTTTTTTCCCGTGACATTGGCGAATACACGATTTTGTCTATGTTACGTCGCAGATGTTGTTTTTTTTTTCGTTTTTGTTGTTTCTGGTGCTACAGCTACTACACCTTATACATCACACCTGCCGACACACCAGCAGACACACACACACACACACACACACACATTTGCATGGATAAAAACGTATGTTAAGCAAAAGTGAGGAAACGTGATTGAAATTTTATCTTTGGCAAAAAATCGAAGAAATATGTGAATTGGGCTTTAGCTGCCGCACAGCTGCCCAAGCTTTGCATGTGCCAGTGTGTGTGTGTATGTGTGTGTGCGAGTGTGTGTACGTTTGACTTTTTAAGTTCCTGAACGTTGGCGTTAACCGTCGCTGTGGTTCTGTGTGTTATTTGCATTGAAATGTTGAGTAATTGGAAAACCAATCTGGAGCATCTGCACTTCATGTTTTGCATACCTGACTGACTGACTGACTGATTGACTGAATGAATAAGAGACGCCAAAAAACGCGACGCTTCCAATTTTTGTACACTCTCTCTCTCTCTCTCTCTCTCTCTCTCTCTCTCTCTGCTCTCGCATTCATTTTTTGTTGCATATTTTTTAGTTGCAAACCAAAACAAATACCACCAACACCACTTACACACATATAACGCACACACACAACACACATGCAGCGCGACAGGTTGATTTTGCTTCTGGCAAGGCAGTTGTTAAAAATAAATTGATTTTAAATAGCTTCCACAATGCTGGAAACGCCCCCGCGGCACAATGTCGCTTTTCCGTGTGTGTGTGTGTGTGAGTGTGAGTGTGGGCGAGTGTGAAAGAGAGAGAGAGAATACCCAATCTACCCTGTTCCCTAATCGAAAAGGGAATACTAACTTCTTGGATACTTCTATACATTCTTCTACAACATTTTTTCCATTAACCAATTTTGTTTTGCACTGACTTACCTTAAAAGATTATAGTAAAAGATTTCATTATCCTTTCAAGTTAGTAAGGGGAGCTATGAACTTATATATCTATACATCTTCCAATTCCCAAATCACATTTTATTTAAATTTAAAGGAGTCAAGTATTTCACTAAAACAGATGGTTGACACTGGACATTCTTGACATAGGTAATAGAATTTCAATGATTCTTTTCAGGTCTGGTAAAGGGAGTTCCGAATATTGAGGCTTAAATTTATCTCATAACCCTCCATTATTTCACTCCTTCAAGGTATTCTTCTATTTGCAGTTTATAACATTATATTTGATTCACTTTATATGTATATATTGCAACTCCCGAGCCTATCTGTTGCAGCGTGAATTACTGAAGTTGAATGGGATCCAAAAGTTCCTCAAATTACATTCTTCTATTTACAGGGTATAACAACAACAAGTACAGTTAAACGACAAAAGCTAACAATCAACGCTGGCGCTTCCGTTGGGCTTCCTGGCTCCTGAGCTTATTTGTTTTCAATTTTATTATGTTTTTCTTACCATTCCTTCTTCCACACAATGGTCTTAGTTATGCTGTTGTTGTTTTTCTTCATTTTTTTTTTTTTTTTTGCCATTTTGTAGCAGTTGACTCAAATAATTTTGCATTTATTCAATTGTCTTTTGACACTCAGCAAGAAATGAGGCGCCCCCATCCTTGTCCCGCATCATCACCCTTGAGGCAGGGTATATTATCTCAATATAGCAAATTTATTGACAGTTTGGAGCTAAAATCCAGGGAAAGGAATTAAGGAGAAATCAGCCAATACAAAGCGGATGGAAGCAGTTTCAAATGGTAGCTGTTGTGTGTAAAGTAGGCGGAAGTGGCCTTAACACAATTAACGCAAACTTCCTTTCCAAATGCATATCCTTGGGCAAGAGAGGTCGAAGTAGGAAATACAAAAAAAAGTCAACTCAAAAAAGAAGCATTGAACTGCAAATGATGACAGTTGGGAACATCCTCATAAAATGGTCTTAAAATGTACAAATCCAAAACTAATTGCCAGGGCTAATTTAGGTATTTGTGTTGCATCCATCCCTCCGTAATATATTTTATAACATATTCTGAATTTTGGAAAGGTATTTATTAAAAAACGAGTTGCTGTCATTTCTACTATTTAATT
Organism: Drosophila longiperda; assembly: GCA_035042125.1. NCBI lineage: Eukaryota > Metazoa > Arthropoda > Insecta > Diptera > Drosophilidae > Drosophila > Drosophila longiperda. The sequence goes on along the minus strand of JAWNLV010000136.1, from coordinate 1,855,770 downwards.
TTTCTTTCTCGTAAATTTTGAAAAAAAAAGGTTTATAATGTTCAGAGCAATTTTCTATATGTCATGGAAAATGTTTTTTAAGTGTATTAGCTTTAATTTAATTTTGCTTTAAATTAACTTTCAATTTAATATGTACTTAAGTTTTCGATGAAATTTGAATGCATAAATGGAGGTCATTGTGCAAAAACACTTTCTATTAGGAATTGATTGGCTTCACGTCATTCGTTTGCAGATTTGATCACTTAGTTTGCTTATCTGATCCTTGGATTGCATTGGATGTCTTATCGATTGTGGCATTGCGGCGCACTGCTTCTGGTGTTGCATTAGAATGTACCGATTCTTGGTTAGGTATTTGCGTTTGCGGCGTCGAATTTACTAGCTCATCGAATGGCGCATAATTATCCATGGAGTCAAAGCCGTGAAAGGTCTCATTGGGTACACTGGCTTCACTGGTGGCAACATTACACTCGCTTTGATACGGCTGCTGTGTGGATTGAAAGGAGGGACCATAGTTTGGCTCACTGATGTCCGTGAGGAACCCCGTCGATTGCCCCGTCGCGCTGATGCCCGTACTCTCGCAGGCCGGCATCGATATATCCTCAATATTCGGCTGACAGGCATTCTGATCTCGATTTTGACAATAAGTTTCTGTGTCCTCCGAGTTCACATTATGATTAGTTGTAGAGGATCGCTTTACTGTGTTCAGAGATGTCCTAATTGTCACATGCTTGACCTTAACTTGGCTTTGGCTATTATTTTGAAGATCTCGATCACTTTTTTTGCTCAATTGATCGGATTGTTTCTTCATCTTACGACTCTTTGGCACTGATTTCTTTGAGCTTGATATTTCGTTATCATCATTTCCCAACGTGGATCGATTAGAGAGCAACGATGGTTTTGTTATATTATCGATGTTCTCATCTGTCCCATTTAAATTTTTGGGTATCGAAGTATCGAATCCGAATTGGTTTATGGTGGACTGATCGGCGGGACAACGCTGATCAATGCTGGAGTTGAGGCTGGGACTAGGGGGACACTCATCCATTGATGGCGCCGTTATGTCATCAATTTGTTGTTGACTGGGTATATCCGGGAGACTCTGGACACGTCGAGGCGATATTCCTGAGTGCATTGAGTGCATGGATATATCTCGATTTTCTTGGATGCGACTACTATTTCCATAGCTGGGAGAAGCCACATCAGCAAGACACTCGCTGCGATTAGTCGACTCGAAGCGTGGTCGTCGTTGACTGCCTATTGTGTTGCACCAACCAGACGAAGCAACTGAAGAGCCAGCAAGCCAAGGCATTGTTACGTTTTCTAAGGATTCATTTGATAATTGACCTCTGCCATAGTTATACAAATATGCCGACAAACAATGTTGACGTCGGGGTTTTGCTTCATGCGACAAACTTCGCACAGGATGTTTTCTCGATGCACCAGCAAAAGATGGCATCGACATTCGACATGGTCTGGAAGCTCTTGATACTCCCTCGAAAAAAGGCATACTGATGTCCTCTAAACACTCATTATTAGAGAGTCCTATTCCTGAGCCCCAAAATGAAGACTCTGATTCGCTTTCTAAGCTTTCTCTCTTTATGCAACCACATCTGTTATTTTGGGATGACGGAGTCAATATATTAGGCCCAGTCGGCGAGTGAAGAGATCGCCTTTGATGCGACCGATCTCCTGACCTTAAAGCTCCCGATAATCCTATAAAGGAAGGCATTCTGACGTCCTCTACAAACTCATTAGTACAGGGTCCTCGACCAGACCTAGTCGAAGGACCTTGTCCGGAACTTCCGAATGATGGAGCGGAAATATCATTAATATTTTGGGATGGTGTTGTTTGCTGTCGACGTACCGGAGTTCGTCCTCTTGAAGCTCCCGATACTACCCCGAAGGAAGGCATACTGACGTCCTCTATGAACTCATTATTAGAGGGTCCTCGACTTGAGGTGTCTATTGGACTATGTCTGGTACTTTCGAATGATGGAGCGGAAATATCACAGATATTCTGGGATGGCATTGAAAGCTGTTGACGTACCGGTGTTCTTCCTCTTGAAGCTCCCGATACTCCCCCGAAGGAAGGCATACTGAAGTCCTCTATAAACTCATTAGTAGAGGGTCCTCGACCAGACCTAGTCGTAGGACCTTGTCCGGAACTTCCGAATGATGGAGCGGAAATATCACAGATATTTTGGGATAGCATAGTTTGCTGTTGACGTACCGGTGTTCTTCTCCTTGATGCTCTCGATACTCGCCCGAAGGAAGGCATGCTGACGTACTCTATGAACTCATCATTAAAGGGTCCTCGGCTTGAGGTGTCTATTGGACTATGTCCGGTACTTTCGAATGATGGAGCGGAAATATCACAGATATTTTGGGATAGCATTGTTTGCTGTTGACGTACCGGTGTTCTTCCTCTTGAAGCTTCCGATACTCCCCCGAAGGAAGGCATACTGACGTCCTCTATGAACTCATTATTAGAGGGTCTTCGGCTTGAGGTGTCTATTAGACTATGTCCGGTACTTCCAAATGATGGAGCGGAAATATCACAGATATTTTGGGATAGCATTGTTTGCTGTTGACGTACCGGTGTTCTTCCTCTTGAAGCTCCCGATACTCCCCCGAAGGAAGGCATACTGAAGTCCTCTATAAACTCATTAGTAGAGGGTCCTCGACCAGACCTAGTCGTAGGACCTTGTCCGGAACTTCCGAATGATGGAGCGGAAATATCACAGATATTTTGGGATAGCATTGTTTGCTGGTGACGTACCGGTGTTCTTCCTCTTGAAGCTCCCGATACTCCCCCGAAGGAAGGCATACTGACTTCTTCTATGAACTCAATATTAGAGAGTCCTCGACTTGAGGTGTCTATTGGACTATGTCCGGTACTTCCAAATGATGGAGCGGAAATATCACAGATATTCTGGGATGGCATTGATTGCTGTTTACGTATCAGTGTTCTTCCTCTTGAAGCTCCCGATACTCCCCCGAAGGAAGGCATACTGACTTCTTCTATGAACTCATTATTAGAGGGTCCTCGACTTGAGGTGTCTATTGGACTATGTCCGGTACTTTCGAATGATGGAGCGGAAATATCACAGATATTCTGGGATGGCATTGATTGCTGTTGACGTATCAGTGTTCTTCCTCTTGAAGCTCCCGATACTCCCCCGAAGGAAGGCATACTGACGTCCTCTATGAACTCATCATTAAAGGATCCTCGGCTTGAGGTGTCTATTGGACTATGTCCGGTACTTCCAAATGATGGAGCGGAAATATCACAGATATTTTGGGATAGCATTGTTTGCTGTTGGCGTACCGGTGTCCTTTTTCTTGAAGCTCCCGATACTCTCCCGAAGGAAGGCATACTGACTTCTTCTATGAACTCATTATTAAAGGGTCCTCGACTTGAGGTGTCTATTGGACTATGTCCGGTACTTTCGAATGATGGAGCGGAAATATTACAGATATTCTGGGATGGCATTGATTGCTGTTGACGTATCAGTGTTCTTCCTCTTGAAGCTCCCGATACTCCCCCGAAGGAAGGCATGCTGACGTCCTCTATGAACTCATCATTAGAGGGTCCTCGACATGAGGTGTCTATTAGTCTTCTTCCTCTTGAAGCTCCTGATAATCCCCCAAAGGAAGGCATGCTGACGACCTCTATATACTCATTAGTAGAGGGTCCCCGACCAGACCTAGTCGTAGGACCAAGTCCGGTACTTCCAAAAGATGGAGCGGAAATATCACAGATATTTTGAGATGGCATTGTTTGCTGTTGACGTGTTGGAGTTCTTCCTCTTGGTGGTCTCGATACTCCCCCGAAGGAAGGCATACTGACGTCCTCTATGAACTCATTATTAGAGGGTCCTCGGCTTGAGGTGTCTATTTGACTATGTCCGGTACTTCCAAATGATGGAGCGGAAATATCATAGATATTCTGAGATGGCATTGATTTCTGTTGACGTACCGGAGTTCTTACTCTTAAAGCTCCCGATACTCCCCCGAAGGAAGGCATGCTGACGTCCTCTATGAACTCATCATTAGAGGGTCCTCGACATGAGGTGTCTATTGGTCTTCTTCCTCTTGAAGCTCCCGATACTCCCCCGAAGGAAGGCATACTGACGTCCTCTATGAACTCATCATTAAAGGGTCCTCGGCTTGCGGTGTCTATTGGACTATGTCCGGTACTTCCAAATGATGGAGCGGAAATATCACAGATATTTTGAGATGGCATTGTTTGCTGTTGACGTGTTGGTGTTCTTCCTCTTGAAGCTCCCGATACTCCCCCGAAGGAAGGCATACTGACGTCCTCTATGAACTCATCATTAGAGGGTCTTCGACATGAGGTGTCTATTGGTCTTCTTCCTCTTGAAGTTCCCGATACTCCCCCGAAGGAAGGCATGCTGACGTCCTCTATGAACTCATCATTAGAGGGTCCTCGACATGAGGTGTCTATTGGTCTTCTTCCTCTTGAAGCTCCTGATAATCCCCCAAAGGAAGGCATGCTGAAGTCCTCTATATACTCATTAGTAGAGGGTCCCCGACCAGACCTAGTCGTAGGACCAAGTCCGGTACTTCCAAAAGATGGAGCGGAAATATCACAGATATTTTGAGATGGCATTGTTTGCTGTTGACGTGTTGGTGTTCTTCCTCTTGAAGCTCCCGATACTCCCCCGAAGGAAGGCATACTGACGTCCTCTATGACCTCATCATTAAAGGGTCCTCGGCTTGAGGTGTCTATTGGACTATGTCCGGTACTTCCAAATGATGGAGCGGAAATATCACAGATATTTTGTGATGGCATTGTTTGCTGTTGACGTACCGGTGTTCTTCCTCTTGAAGCTTCCGATACTCCCCCGAAGGAAGGCATGCTGACGTCCTCTATGAACTCATCATTAGAGGGTCCTCGACATGAGGTGTCTATTGGTCTTCTTCCTCTTGAAGCTCCCGATACTCCCCCGAAGGAAGGCATACTGACGTCCTCTATGAACTCATCATTAAAGGGTCCTCGGCTTGCGGTGTCTATTGGACTATGTCCGGTACTTCCAAATGATGGAGCGGAAATATCACAGATATTTTGAGATGGCATTGTTTGCTGTTGACGTGTTGGTGTTCTTCCTCTTGAAGCTCCCGATACTCCCCCGAAGGAAGGCATACTGACGTCCTCTATGAACTCATCATTAGAGGGTCTTCGACATGAGGTGTCTATTGGTCTTCTTCCTCTTGAAGTTCCCGATACTCCCCCGAAGGAAGGCATGCTGACGTCCTCTATGAACTCATCATTAGAGGGTCCTCGACATGAGGTGTCTATTGGTCTTCTTCCTCTTGAAGCTCCTGATAATCCCCCAAAGGAAGGCATGCTGAAGTCCTCTATATACTCATTAGTAGAGGGTCCCCGACCAGACCTAGTCGTAGGACCAAGTCCGGTACTTCCAAAAGATGGAGCGGAAATATCACAGATATTTTGAGATGGCATTGTTTGCTGTTGACGTGTTGGAGTTCTTCCTCTTGATGCTCTCGATACTTCCCCGAAGGAAGGCATACTGACGTCCTCAAGAGCTTCAGTGTTACACTTATGCCGAGACGTTGGGGACCTCTCTTGATATTCAGCTGATCTACTGTGCAACGTTAAGCAATCAAAGAATGGAGGAGTTACGTTATCTAGGCATTCACTGTTCATATAGTTGGCTGGACCAGGCGAAACACCTGCAGGCGACGGCACTGTCAGATTGTCCAAGCACTCATTCGATGTAAAGTGAGAACTGTGGTTGGCTTGGAAGTCACGTGCTATGTTCCGAGCAGTAGCAATGCGTGTACTCATCGCAGGCATCGATGTGTCTTGGAATGATGGCATCGATACATTATCCAACTGTTCCGGCATCGAAAAGTGTAAATGACGAACGGGTGCTGGCGATGATTGTGCACCAGCAGGCATACAATCCATCGTGGGCAATTGGTCACAGGGTGCATTCGACACTGTGCTGGTCTCTTCCAACTGGCTGGTAATATTTCCGCACTGATCACAATGGGTGGTTATCCTGCGATGCGTTTTATGTACACTGTTGTTCTGCGGATAGATTAATCTGTTAATAATTTGACATTTAAAAAGACCGTAATCGAAAGAGTTCAACCACAGAAATCCAGATCTTAAATACAGAGTAAGTTATTTTATAGTATTTGCTTTAATATGAAAATTCGCTTTCTTTATTAAAAAGTATTTATATTATATAACTATTTATTATAGTACTAGGCATTTCAAACATTTAAATTAAAGGTAATATGTTTAAAATTGGTGAAGTGAGGGCCTTTATATTTCATACACATGGGTCTTTCATTGCTTCATGCGGAAAAATTATTTCTAAAATTGATGGTTTTGAATTACCAAGAAGTAGCAAATTAATTCATTAATTTCAAAATGGATATTGCCAAAATGTGGATAAAATATGCATAGTATTCGTTTGTCGGTTTATATTTAATTTTTATAAAATACTTTTTATAGTTTCTGAAGTTTTTACATATATCAGTTGGGAGAGAATATTTCAATGCACTTTTTTGAATTCTTACAATTCGAAATTATACAAAATATTTCTTTACAAATAGAAAGCATAAACATATATGTTGGATAGTCGATATAGGAAATCCTTTCTAATTTTAAGAAAAATGTTTTCCTTCTATTATAAATTATTTCTAAAAACAATGCATTGGAGCGTTACTTACACTTGGATCTAGTTGAGTATCTGCACGCTTATGTGCAATCTGACGGTAGACACTATCCGGATATTTGCCAGACTTATTTTCTGTATCGGATATATATGGTAGAGATATATTGTCCAGACACTCGTCATCCGATGAGGACAGCTGTGAGGGCATGCTTATATTGAAAGCTGGTGGCGGCATGTCCGCCAGTTGTTCCTCCGGTAGATTGCTCAGATTGAAGGACTGCAGTGGAATATATCTGGTTTGTCGCTGCTGCTGCTGCTGATGATGATGGGGCTCAGCGTCAGTCTCATCTGCAATTGAGTTAGAGTTGGTCAGACTGCCACACAGAAGAATAGATACTACAAACATGTTAGGTTGCGAAAGAGGCGCGGATGACGCCATTCCTCGTCGCCCGTCAGTCCAAAATCACGGGGATCGTATTGTCGCACTGGCTGCTGTCCACTAAAACCGGGTCGCAGATGTTTAGGCGTATTGTTCAAATCATTTTGTTGCGACGTTTGTCCCTGTTCCTTGTCCATGTTTGCCAAAAAAAAAATATTACACCAAATTTCGACTTTCTGTGTTGAAACACAAAAAAAAATTTTCTAGCTATGTACAGTTGCCAAATGAAAATCTTTGAATGTTTGAGAACGAGGCCTGCTTCATCATTCAGTATGCTTCTAAAAATCATTTCTCAATCCACTCAATTAGATTTGTTTTGTCTGCTCCATGATACCGTTAATAAATCTCAGCTGCTTTTACACCAAGAGAAAAATAACACTGACATAAATAAAAAATTTCTAATTAATTAAAACAATTTATATATGTATATGAAAAAATGTTTTATTATTAGATCTCTTCTAAATTTTTGTAAGATATTTATTTATTTCTTAATTTTTCATAAATAAAATTAAAGTAAGGAATAAATTAAAAAAAAAAACAAGTAATATGGTAAATATAAATACAAACACTAATTAAAAAAAAGAAAACAAAAACATATACATGTACAAATGAACGGAGCAAGTCACGAGTCATGACTAGAAGAGGTCTGCTTGAGTGTGCAACAGGCAGTTGGAAGCAACTCCGAGCCCATCAAGTATATATATATATATACGTATATACATATTCTTGATCAGCATCAAAAGACGTGCAAAACTAGCTATGTTTCTGTCTCAGATCTCAGAGGCTATAAGCACTGGAGACTTCAAAGTTGGAAATTTCACGCTAACGTTTTTTCTTTTCCCTTTAGACCCTTTCGTTAATTCTTACCACTTTCTGTTAATCGTTGAAGCACAAATTATTCCTTGCATGAGCCGTTTCGAGTACTATTGCAAATACTACAACCGATTATATCATATAATTCTACAATCTTTGTAATTAAAAACATATCTTTAAATAATCGAATTATAAATAACTTTTTCGTATGCATTCTGATTGAATTGTTTCTGGGTTTTTCCTATTTTATGCAAAAATTTTGAACCATTCTGCATTTATTCTTAATATATTTTATAAATAATTGTTATTTGATATTTTATACATAATTTTGAAATTAATTTAATTTAATTTTTGCTTTGTGCATTTTTTGTGTCGTCTGACTTTAGTTGATATTAAATAAATAAATGCATTTGCATTCTTTTTTATTATTATGATTAAAAAAATATACAAACACTAAATAAAAATGAAAAATATAGAATTTTATAAAAAACGTTTCACACCCGTAAAAAATTTCTAATTAATTAAAACAATTTATATATGTATATGAAAAAATGTTTTATTATTAGATCTCTTCTAAATTTTTGTAAGATATTTATTTATTTCTTAATTTTTCATAAATAAAATTAAAGTAAGGAATAAATTAAAAAAAAAAACAAGTAATATGGTAAATATAAATACAAACACTAATTAAAAAAAAGAAAACAAAAACATATCTTTTGAAATTCGGTAAAATAACGAAGTGTCGCAAGTTGTAATTGGCACACTGCAAGTAAATTATATGGCTGAAAGCCCTATTCCAATCTTAAAATACATTTATATTTGTAAAAACAAAATTTTATAAAAAACCAACACTTGAAATTAAAACAAGAAAATTCTTAATTTTTAGAAATCCACGATTGTGAAAATATAAATTCTGCATAATAAGTTGAGCTACTCTTGGCGATTACCCAAAATTCAGAGCGAATAATTTTTCTGAGTGTAGCATGATGCATGCACATCCGCCTCGTGGCACCAAATACAATTTACAAAAGCGCATAGTTTTTAATTTACAGTTTTACTGCTGCTTCATTGGCTTTCGAGATGCCTGACTGGCAGCTCGCATTCCTAAGAGCTGCTGTCTGCCTCAGGTGTGCGAGTCTGTGTGTGTGTGTGTGTGTGTGTGTGTGTGTATGTGTGTGTGTGTCGCTGTGGTCGACTTAGGGGCTGGCAAGTCGTCACACGAAACCGCTTTCATTTCCGCCAAACACAATTGCATCATTAGCGATGCAATCTCCGTTACTTAACGTAACCGCAACATGCCGGAAATGAAATCCGAGGCAAGCTAGCGCGCCCAGTTCTAAGCTGCTGGTGAACGACTCGACAAGTGACTCGCCCTGCTAAATTAAAAGAAAAAAAAAAAAAAAACCCAACACAAAAACCGAATTCCGCAAAAGAAAGTAGAAAAGGTAGCCAACTCTTAGCCAAGCCGAAGATTGCATACCCTTTCCGTGGCGAGACAAGCAATTGGAAATCTATATGATATGGTAATCCGATCCAATCCAAGCAAGGATGAGTTAAAATTGAAGAATTCCCTAATTGACTACGCCCTCGTTGGAAGCAAGAAGTGAAAGACGCATCGGTTAAAGCAATAATAACTTTAGTAACTGAAAGTTTAATAAGACCAACTCGAAAAGACAGAAAAACCCATTAAAATTAAATTGCCGGGAAAACTGAAAAAGTTTCTGGTGTTTAGAAAAAATTTAGAAAGGCATTTACAAATTCTTGCTTTTGATAAAAAAAAAATTTAAAAAAAAGAATGCCAACTTTAAATTTTTATATTCACTAAAATGCAAGAATATTTCCAAAAATAAAATCGTGCAGATCAAACAAATTTTAGACACGCAGAAAAAAGTTTAATTGGCTTTAAGAACAATGTCCAAAAAACTTAAAAAACTGTTTGCTTTTTAAAATTAATTTTAACTTATATTTTTTTATTTTTTTTCCGCGAAATGTTTTCTTTTATTAGGGAATAGCTTTGAAAATAGTTTAAGTAAACACAAAAAAAATAAAAATAAAAGTGATATTAAATCTAAATTTTATTCTTTAAATGTTATGTTTTAATTTTATTTTATATCGTAACATACATATGCCTGTAAATAATTGAAGAAGCTAAAAACTTATTGAAAGTATTCTCTGTAAAAGTATAAAAATAAAATATTGAGATTATGCATATATATTTTTTTAATTTGTGAAATTTATAAAATTAAATATGAATTCTGTGCACAGATTGAAAAACTACACCGGAAATGAGACATATCAGTTCGATGAATAAATGCCAAGTTTCCAAGGCGAGACTCTTCTCAAAGAACTGCAGCACAAAAGCAGTTTGAAACGTGTCTGCTGCAAGTGGCACAACAAAATGCGTATGCTTTTGGGCCAGGGTAGAAAAGCAGAAAAGTCGCGTTGCAAGGGAATATGACGTCGCCATGTGGCACACAGTCAAAGGGGAGTCGCGTCCAGGAGACAGTCGCCCAGCCGCCCAGTCGCCCAGTCGCCAAGGATAAAGGAAAACAACCGGAAAGCAAACGAAATGATGCTGCTGCGCACAAATAATCGAATAAAGCCGCAGCTGAACCGTAGCCCCATGATTCTCTTTCTGTGTGTGTGTGTGTGTGTGTGTGTGTGTGTGTGTGTGTGTGGGTGTAGTGTGCAGCAGGTGAAGCCACCGCCCCGATTCGCGTGCTCTACCCGGTTAGCCAAAGTTAGAATCCCGCTGACAGTGTGGCGGACATTGAAGCTCTTCCTTCCTCTCCTTCTGCTCTGCTCATACTCCAGACCCCTTCTTCTCTTGCTTATCCTCCTTGCTCCTGCTACTCATTTATTGCATTAGTGTGTCCCAAGGAGGCAAGGACAAATGATTACGCGGTGTCGCTTCATTTAGCTTTGCTGCCATTCTGCTGGGTAACTCTGCCACTCTGCCACAAATATTTGACTTAAGCTTCAGCAAACACACATGCGAGGGTCAACTCAACCGTTGCAGCAGACATCGTATCGGTAACCTTTTTTAACCTTATATTTGACACACTAATCAACCATCTGAAAGGTAATCAAGCATTAATTTCAAAAGGCAGCCATAATAATAACAGCAAATTAAAGTCTGCAACATAAACACAAAGCTGCCTTTAACAAATAATGCTTAACATTAAACGTTGCACATTAATTTTAACGAGACTGCTTGTTTGGGGACCGTGTTGTGCAACCCAAATGACGGGGATGACGTGGTTATGCCACCGGATTTATTTGTTGCATAATTGGACAAAAGTCATTGTGCAGCGTCTAATTTGTCATATAAGGTGGATCACCAGAGACGCCTCTGAGCACCTTGTGCTGAAATCTTGCAGCTGTGCCCCAAAATGGTATAAATGGAATGGATGATACTGTTATAAGCCAGCAGCTGAGTTTGCCGGATGGCTTCAGCAACCAGTTGCGTATCGCCCTGTCGCCGTAATTTGGATGTGTTGGCGCCCGGTAAGTGTTCTGTCCAAATACAGTCCCAGATAGTCCCAACATGGTTTTCCTGAGCTGTGACCATGTTGTTGAGTAGGACAATGCCAGCTGCTCCCCAAGTAGCAGTTGCATGCCACACAGTGTCAAGCAACGGGTTTCCGTCTACACATGTACAAATGAACGGAGCAAGTCACGAGTCATGACTAGAAGAGGTCTGCTTGAGTGTGCAACAGGCAGTTGGAAGCAACTCCGAGCCCATCAAGTATATATATATATATATAAGTATATACATATTCTTGATCAGCATCAAAAGACGTGCAAAACTAGCTATGTTTCTGTCTCAGATCCCACTGGAGACTTCAAAGTTGGAAATTTCACGCTAACGATTTTTCTTTTCCCTTTAGACCCTTTCGTTAATTCTTACCACTTTCTGTTAATCGTTGAAGCACAAATTATTCCTTGCATGAGCCGTTTCGAGTTCTACAACCGATTATATCATATAATTCTACAATCTTTGTAATTAAAAATATAACTTTAAATAATCGAATTATGAATAACTTTTTCGTATGCATTTTGATTGAATTGTTTCTGGGTATTTCCTATTTTATGCAAAAATTTTAAACCATTCTGCATTTATTCTTAATAAATTTTATAAATAATTGTTATTTTAAATTTTATACATAATTTTGAATTTAATTTAATTTAATTTTTGCTTTGTGCATTTTTTGTGTCGTCTGACTTTAATTGATTTTAAATAAATAAATACATTTTCATTCCTTTTTATTATTATGATTAAAAAAATATACAAACAATATTAAAACACTAAACAAAATTGAAAAATATAGAATTTTATAAAAAACGTTTCACACCCGTAACTTGGTCGACTTCATCAATGTTTGTCTTCTAGAACAATACATAATTCTGACTCGATTTTCAGGTTCAAATATTCCTTCATGGGGCACCTGCTTCCCGTTGAACAACTTGACAAACTTCAGAAACTGCCCTCGCGCACGTGTGTGCCCAGCTTCAAATGGAATGTTTGAGATATGTGCAGGCAATCAACCAGCTATTTGCATATGTCTCTTTGCTTCTTTCCCTATACCAGACCACCCCCACCACCCCAATCCATCTCTCTCTTTCTTTCTCTTTAAACTCTGCACCTTTTGCCGCGAACGAGCGTCTTCAGTGACTCTAAGGCGATTCACCTTTTTCTCCCATTCACAAGTCCCACCCCGCTCCCCCCCCTCGTGTACCTATATACGCTGGCAAGTTGTCATTTTTCGCGACGCTTTGTGCCGCATTAATGTGCATATTAAAATGGACGACGAGGCAGCCAGACGAACTAATGTTGCCTACATCAGACTGACTGACAACATCATATTCATGTGGGGGAACTGCTCGGCGAGGGGGAGGGAGAGGGTGAGTGTAGGGGATGGTTCTGCTTGGCTTTACAAAAGAGTTTTGCCAGTCAGCCTCAAGGCTACACAGACTTTTAGGGAGCGTGCAAAAAAAAAAAGCCGAAGGAGGAGGAGAAGAAGAAGAAGAAGAAGAAAGCCAAGTAGAGTGTGACAAAGTTCGGGGAACGTTTAGCTTGCTTACTTTTCAATTTGGCTGGGTTGTGGTGGGTTTACTTTTATTTTGAGTGTGCAGAGCTAACGTTGCCTAACCGTTATAATGCAATGCATCACCACAAAGAGCTAATGAAAAAACAAAAACAAAAACAAAAAGAAAACAGAAATATGAAAAGAATTTGTTGCGGTTAATTGTGCCAAAGCTGATGGAATTTCTCAGCAATGGAATTTCTTCGTTTACGTGTGTGTGTTTACTGTACTTGATACTTGTTGTTCTTGTCGTTGTTGTCCTTCTCGCCCCACTTCTTAATTTAAAATCACGGTTAAAGATTAAACATTAATTAAACATTTGCGTTGAGCTGCACTTCACTTCTTGTTAAATGAAGTGAAATGAGTACTCTCTCCCTCTCTCTCTCTCTCTCTACGTCTCTCTTTCAATATTTTTCTCTCTCTCTCAGAAGCTCGTGTTGAGAGATACCCTGTATTTGAAGTAATACTCTTAAAGGCATGAGAAGTAGGAGAATAAGAAGTTTTGAAAATCGAAAAAATTAAAATTTTAAATATAAATTGGAAATTTTGTTGGTCAGTATTTTTAAATTATATTTTCTTAAATCTTAATACTTAAGAGAGAATATAAAAGTAGTTTTGTTTTTTGCACTGTACACATAAAATCAATTTCTTTAGTCGGTTAATTCTGATAGTGGGTTTTTTTAAATACCAAAATGCACTTTTCACAAAATTCATAATATCTTATAGATTGCGGGCAATCATTTTAGGTGCTAAATGGAAATTTAAAAAACCCTTTCTTTCAAATTTGTTGGGACAACAAGTGGCACCATCTAGCGGCAATGTGGGACAGCGAACATTGCGAAAGTAGCTTTATCGAATTCAAGGAGCTGTTAACTAGCAGCAACTGTTAACTAAAAGCCACCATTTACTAACAGTTACTTTTGGAAAACAGCTGTTTTGCTTAACACAGGAGCAGCTTTTGGAACTAAAACGTTTTTGTTTCGAATTGCATTGAAAAGAAAATGCTTTTAAAAGTGTATATAAATAAATATCAACTGTTTTTAACAGTCACAAAGTTGCTTAGTGATGGCGACAACAAGAATTGACCAAAACACAAAAACACGCTTGTTGCCCGGGACAACCACAAAGTCAGCTGTGGCAAATTGGTTGCTTGTAAACAGTAAAAGTGAAAGAAACATAAACAAATACCTGCAATTGATGAAACGTATTTGCAAACATTTTTAAACAAGATGTTCTTTTGAATGGGTCTGCGTTGCGCTAAACTCCGCCGCTGCTCCTGCTCCAGTTGCTGCTGCTGCTCTGGTACCGCTGCCACGGAGCGTTTCAAGGTGCTGCTTTTGGGTGCCCCTGGCAGTGGTAAGACCCAATTGGGGCACCTGCTAAGCGGAGAGGAGCGTGACGCAGCGGACTTGGGACCAACAAACGGGGTGCGCTGCTATCGCTGCCAGCCGGACGCGGCCTGCCTGCTGTTCCTAACCGAGGTGACATCATCTGCAAAGCAATAAATAAATATATTTTAATAAATGTTTTCGACTTAAAGGTGGGCGGCAGCGAGGATATGCAGAGAATCTGGCCACACTACTATGCCAGCTGTCATGCGCTCATATTTTGCTATGAGTTGAGCGACAGCTACGAGGAGCTGCTGGTTAGCTTTCGGCTGTTGCAGCGCTGCCTGGAGCATCGCGAGCTGCGTGGCAAGCCGGTGTTGCTGGTCGCGTGGCGCCACTGCGATGGGGTCCAGCTCTACGATGTGGCACATGCCTTCCGACTCGAGCAGCTGGCCAACGAGTGCGGCTGTCCGCTGCACATGTGCCATCTGGGGCACGAACAAGATGTGTGGCACGGCTTAGCCTGGCTGCAACGTGAGCTGCACGCTCGGGCGCCAGCCTTGGCGCAGCGCATCAAATATGATCTAAATATGCAGGTAAAGAAAGAAAGAAATACTTTAAAATATATTTCAAAAAATATATAATTTGACACTGAAATTGGCTGTAAAATGATGAACAACATTAAAATTATCAATACTGTTAAATTTACCGCAAATAAGCCGGTCAAAATAATAGTTGTGGATTAGTTGTGGAGATTTTCTTGCTTTTCGTGGCTCTAAATCATATATCCAAAAAACTATATATCATGTGTGGGCCTATTTTAAGACGTTGAAATATCTAAATTAATAAAATATCTTATTGTCGCATACAGATCCGATCCGAAATATCTTTTATCCGACTGAGTTGCTGTGTCGTCTTGGCGCTAAGCGTTCCTCCATTTCTTCAATAGCCAATTCAAATGTTAAATTTTATACCTTAATATTGTGCATCTGGTTTTTATTAGAATGGTTTATGTTGATCTCTCTTCACATACTTTTTATTATCTTTTCCACTCGATGCCACATTGTTTTTTATAACGGTATCATTTGGGAATGGTTCGCGCCGTTCGTTGCCCACAAAGAAAATTTCACTACTATTATATTGACCGCAACTGTATACGCAAGAGTGTTGCTGTGATTTTTAAAAATAATTATAATTTTTTGTTTGTTTTTTTTTTGTTATTAGAAAGTATTTTCTCGTTTCAGTGCGCTATTTCTCAGAGTTTATACATACATTTCCCTCACTTTCTCCACATATGTCCTTTGCTTGCGCAAACTATTATACATAGACACCTACATACATACGCATACAAACATAGATACTCACTTCGCACTTGCATCTGTCTCATTCCCTCCCTTACAGTCTTGGCAGCGGCGCAAACGCACTTTGCTATCCAACGGCAAACTGGCGCAGGTGCATCGCCAGCGCTTTCGACGCGCACACAGAAAGGTGAGCTAGCACCCTTATCTCCTTTCTCGCTCCTACTCAGGCTCTCATCGCTTTCTTATTGTGTTTATTTGCAGCTCTGGCCCCTGTCACTGGCCTCTGACGTCACGCAACCGTTGCCACCGCGTCCACGCACTGCGCCGGCTGCCATCTTTACTGCGCGTACGCAACAAGCATAAAACTGTCTCCGAAATTAACATAAATATGCAAGTGTGCCAAAAACGTTCTTTTTTTTGCAATAATAAATCAAATGCATAACATGCATTTTACAATTATAAATAGAAAAGTTTTGTGTTATTCAATTAATCGCCATTCACTGGAAATCCGTTTCGATATTACCAGGGCTGGCAACTGTCTTCATTGTTTGCTGCTTTAATTAGTTCATTTGCATTGTTACAAATACCAAACTAAACTAAAATTGATCGATGATCGGCTGCCATCTTTACTGCGCGTACGCAACAAGCATACAACTGTCTCCGAAATTAACATAAATATACAAGTGTGCCAAAAACGTTATTTTTTTCCCATAATAAATCAAATGCATAACATTTTACAATTATAAATAGAAAAGTTTTGTGTTAATCAATTAATTGCCATTCACTGGAATAACGATTCGATATTACCAGGGCTGGCAGCTGTCTTGCTGTTTGTTTGTGCTTTAATTAGTTCATTTGCATTGTTACAAATACCAAACTAAACTAAAATTGATCGATGATCGGCTGCCATCTTTACTGCGCGTACGCAACAAGCATACAACTGTCTCCGAAATTAACATAAATATACAAGTGTGCCAAAAACGTTATTTTTTTCCCATAATAAATCAAATGCATTACATTTTACAATTATAAATAGAAAAGTTTTGTGTTAATCAATTAATTGCCATTCACTGGAATAACGATTCGATATTACCAGGGCTGGCAGCTGTCTTGCTGTTTGTTTGTGCTTTAATTAGTTCATTTGCATTGTTACAAATACCAAACTAAACTAAAATTGATCGATGATCGGCTGCCATCTTTACTGCGCGTACGCAACAAGCATACAACTGTCTCCGAAATTAACATAAATATACAAGTGTGCCAAAAACGTTATTTTTTTCCCATAATAAATCAAATGCATAACATTTTACAATTATAAATAGAAAAGTTTTGTGTTAATCAATTAATTGCCATTCACTGGAATACCGATTCGATATTACCAGGGCTGGCAGCTGTCTTGCTGTTTGTTTGTGCTTTAATTAGTTCTTTTGCATTTATACAAATACTAAACTTAACTAAAAGTGATTGATGATCGTTGTCATAAATTATTTGCCATTAATTTGCGCTGTGCGAAATTAATTTGGAGTTAGTAGGGTTATTATTAAGTGCGATAATTGACATCGATAAAAATGACTACTCGAATTAGATGGGCAATTTGTAAATACAGCACTAATATCCATTATATCCAGTTAAAAACTGAATTTTAAAGTTGGCATCAAAACGGCGATTTATGCTTCAATTTTGTTGTGCGAATGAACGCGTGTTAGAAGGGGGTGAGGGCGCAGAGGGACGCTTTAGTTAAACTGAACTGCTAAATCTACCGTTGGCCCTCCCTCTCCATCTGCTGCACCGTCCCGGCGATAACTGCCAACCGATGATGTATTGCAGAATAGCAATAAGTAAACCACAAAAACACCTCACAAACACACACACACACACACAAACGGGTATACGCATGCATGCATGGATATACAAACAATTACGAACACTAACAGAGTTTGCCATTCGACTCTCTCTCTCTCTCTCTCTCTCTCTCTCTCTCTCTCTCTCACACACACACACAGGGACGCTGGCTGCTGACATTGATGATTGCGACTGTTGTTGTTGTTGTTGTCATCGTCTAGAGACGCTAGAACGTGTGCCTCGTAATAATCCCAATATATAAGCCAGCCAAAAATCCGAAAACACACACACACACATGCATAAATAAACATGTGTCGCCGTGTGTTGTAACGTAAAGTGTAAAATAAGCATCAATCATCGCTTATTCGAGTTGTCATCAATCACACACACGCTGCACACTCACAGAAAAAAAAAATACAACTAAAACATCAACGTGGAAGCAACAAGCACCGTTATCCTTGGTGGTTAGTTTGGCGCCCAACTCCTATAACCTCCTGCCAATCTCAACTCACCCTCCCGCCAATCATTTACAAACTTGCCGTCTTTAAATTTTGCAGCCCCTGCTGCCGGTTAAAAACTGGACGCGAAATATAACCCTGCTCTTGTAATCAGGATTTGCAGTTATGAAATCATCAGGTTGCACGATCAGGCAGCACGCCCCAAACCGCTGTCACATGTCTGTCAACACTCAAAATTTAGGGGGAGGAGAAGAATCTCAAAAACTTCTAGCAGAAAACTGCTAACCGACTGAAAAATACTCTCTTTTATTTTGATTCTCACAAAAAATGTAAAACGGATGTCAGCGCTGCGCAGAGGTGCACAGACTGTGCAAAAAAGTGCATTAATCAGTCTACATATAAATATATAAAAGTAATTTATCTTAAGATATACACACTGACACAATGAAAAAAAGAACTGAAGTGTAACAAAATATTTTGAATCCCTCCTCCCACTGCTCCTTTTGTTGCCCACTGCCAATTTTGCGGGCGTCAGGGCAGAAAATAAAGATTTAATCGGCGTTTATGTATGTATTTTTAGGATTTTATGACGTATGACGTAATCATATATTTTTTTTTCATATGAAACGAGTTGTTAAACCGAGTCTTTTGGAGTATCAAATTGGAATGAAATGTGTCGTCATTTATAGATAGCTCTCTGCTCTAGTCAAAAAAACTACATGTAAGTATTTAATGCATTTGATTAAAGAGTGAAAGTGTACGCAATTATAGATTTAATTTTAAATATTTTATATTAGTAAAAATAGCGGAAAGAAAATACACAAAAATGCGTAAAACAAACACAAATAGAACAGTTACATGTAACTGTAATTCGTCAATTTTGTTGCTGATTGCGAAGAATGTGATAACTGTTAAGAGCAGGTGAAGGAAGTGTGGGAAAATATCGCTGGCTTAAAGGGAAATTTAAAGATGCAAGAAATGAAATCTGAAGAAACCACGAGTTTTATTTGATTTAATTAGTTCTTTTGCACATTATCAAATTGAAGACTTTAAAAAGTAAGTGACGCGTTTACCCACACATAAAATAATATGTTAAGGTTATGTACAGGAAATATGCCGCTGCTTATGACACGATTTGTTTACTTCAGTTAGAAATATATTCTGACAGCCATTTTATTAATGATGCCTACTCATTTTCACAAAGAGAATTGCAAGATATTTTGATAAACTTATGTTAACCATCGATCTCTAGCTCAATGCATAATGCTATGAATACTTTGCAGCCGCAGAACTCACATCTGAACTCTGGAATCTGAATGATTCAGATTACTAATAAACGTATACAGAAAAAGCGCAATTATTGTAAAGCGACTCAAAACTATTAATACAGAATGAATACAAAAATATTGCCAACAGTGGACAATGGTCAAATCATAACAACGACAAAAGCGATTCTAATTTCAATTTTCGACAAATAGCTTGTTATGCTGAAATGGAACTACTGTTTTTGTACAATTTGGGAGCGGTTCTAAAAACGAAAACTGCAACCACACTCAAACAATCAGACAGACAATTAAATGAAAGTCACGCCGCTTTAACATTTTGCGGTCAGACGAGCGAAAGAAGGCGAGAGCTCACCCGAAAGGGGTGCAAGGGGATGCAACGTGCCTTCACCCAAAACCTGACACACAGCCAGGCAAGCACAACAGACAGCCGGTATAGTATAGAGTAGAGTGGAGTACACTAAAAAAAAAAAAAAAAATTCCCAAATTTAAAGGATTTTTTGGCGACTCTGTTTATTGATATATATATATATATATATATATATATATACACTCTTAATATTATTACCATAACAGACTTCATGTAATCGTTTTTATATATTTCACGCTAAATTGTAAAAAAAACATTTAAAAAAAAAAAACACAAGTTTTACAAATCTATTTTTTTTTTATTACAAGAAAATATTTAAAAAAAAGCAAAAGAAAAAAAGCTGTTTAATTTTATGATTTTGTGTCAGTTTATTTAGAAATCAAAATAAATTTTTCTATTATTTAGGTTTTTAAGTTTTAAATATATTATTTTCTTGATTAACTTTTTTGGCCATCAACTTGTGCAAAATAAACTTACTCAATCTGATTTTTTATGCTACTCAGATTCAGACTAAGAGAACATCGGACTATTATATCATATATAGATAAAAATTAGTAATAATAAATAATATTAATAATACATTAAAATACAAAATAAAATTATTCCTTTCGGATGCCCAATCTTTCCTGTCAGTGTCAGCTGGTTGGCAGCAGACTTGCAGCAAAATTAATTTGCAACACTGTGCGCTTTTAATCCACACATGATACAACACTTTGTAGACCCCCACCTGCTCTCCCCTTTTTGCCTATCCCCCTCTCATCTCTTCATCAATCGGCTTGTGCGACTGCAACGAAAATCGGAAAGCGGATTAAACGTATTCGTGAGAACTCGTCAACGATTTCGCACCTGTTTGACGTCTATACCCCCCCACCCACCACTCGCCCACTGCTTATCCCCCTATTGCAACCACGCAACTGTTCTGTGTGGCAAAGTGGGCGTGGTCTGTGGGCATAAAATGCCAATTAGAATTTCAAGTTCGCAGTCCGTTGAAGCCGCCGAGCGTGTAAATAGAGACTGAGAAAGAGAGACAGAGAGAGAGAGAGAGAGAGATAAAGCACACCTCTGGGCAAAAAACACACACACACAACACGACATCAATGGAGATTCACCCTTATCCCCATTGCGATTTTTTAGCGCGAACGCAAATTGTTTATCGCCTTCAGGGCGCTTTATTAACTTTACGGCTGACCGAATCAAGAATGGACGCTATTTTGGAAGGTATACGGAAGGGAAGGAGGTGTTTATATGTGTGTGCGTGTGTGTGTGTAGGTCTCACAACAGTGAAACCAACCTGACCGGACCGTCAAACTGAAATTGACCCCACGGCTCTTTTGGCCAGGCGCCTTTTAACGGACTCTCGATTTTCGTGTGTTAATTTTTTGCTGTTATCGATTATCCATTGAAAATGGCTAAAAGGGTATCACGTCGATCTAGGGAAATGAACTCCCATCTCAGAGCTTATGAAATGTGAAACATAAGTTCTCATATATTTTGGGGAGATCGAGTCTCTTTCATTTTACCGATAACAGCGATAATTGATAGAAATCGAGCTCAAATTGCAATTAAATTCACAAGTTACTTACTTTTCGCATCGTTCTTTCTCTCTCTCTCTTTCTCTTTCTCTCAATCTTACTTGTTTTCAGTTCGATTTGATATGGCTTGTCCCATTATACACGCACACACGCATACACACCCGCACACACACGCATCTTGCACCTTGCTTTACGGCTTTTGACGGCCTCCGGGTGTTTTTTTTTTTTTTTCGTTTGTATAACGCGGAAATGCACTCAAAATATTAAATGCTTCAGTTGTTTCCAATTATTGTGCGCTGGCCTTGTGCTTAATTTATAATTCGGCCGTGGAATTTCAGTTAACAGTCTGTCCAGCTGCTCTCTCTCTCTCTCTCTCCCATTCCTACTCTGTCTCCCTCTTGACCGCTAGATGTAGGAGGAAGGGAAAGTAGTTATTTGTAGCCCATTTCCAGCTGAAAAAACAGTCGTGATTATTATTTCAGCATGTCTTTAAAATCTTTTGGCCTTTTGGACGGAGTCCAAAATGAGTTTAACAATAAAACGAAATCATATATATGATTGTGGGACCCACAATTGAACGTTTAATTTCATCTCATCTAATCGTGGAAATCCAAATTCTTTAATGTTGATTACACACGTCCTAAGAAACTTTATTTTCGGACATTTTTGAAAAGTCATAATTTCCTGATCCCTGATGCATCAATGGATAATCCTAAGATTGAAACCATAAAGTGTCTTTAAAATTAGACAATCCGATAATTTATTTAATTTTAATATGGCAATAAAATTATATTTGATATTAAATCATAGAGAGCCGTCATAAGATTTGGAATATTTTCACTTCATTCTTGTTTTTAAACACATTGCTTATAATTAAATTTGTAATTTATATAATTATTATATAATTCCCATATTTTTAAAGATGGGAGAATATGATGTGGAATTTTTAAATTTAGATGCATCTAATGGACACGAAGCAGAAATTGACCTAACTCGTTTATGATTTGAAGTTTCAAAAAATATGGGAAAAAAATAAATAAATATCTAAGCCATTAAAGACAAGTATTACAAAAAAAAGGGAAATATTTATAAATAAAGTAAAATAATTATTTACTTGCTTTTCTGATTTTGAAGAATACACAAGAGGATTGGTATAATTTCTTAATTTTGGATTTAAAAGCGAGGAAATTTGATGATTTAAATAAAAAGCAAAAAGCCACAATTTCCTATATATATCTATATATATATATATTTTTTTTATACAATATATTGCCACAATTAGCTAGTATTAGCCTAGTTAATAATTCGCAGTCAGTTGCGCCTGACTGGATTAATCTCATTTATGTTTTTTTTATTTAAAATATATGTTTTATTTTTTATATATTTTTTTATTGCTGCCACTTCATTCATTTGTGCAACTAGTTGTGTGCGTGTGTGTGTGTGTGTGTGTGTGTATGTGTTCGTGGAATATGGCGGGCAACTAGTTAATTCAAATTCCTTGATTTTCTATGCAGAAATCAAGACAGATGATGACCTCACCTCAAAGCAAAAACAAAAAAAAAAAAAATGGAACAACTCGGGTCATGTGTCTAGGTCCATGTCATTACTCCTCTCTCTCTTTATCTCTATCTGTCTGTCTCTCTCTCTCTGTCATTGAACTACCTCTTGCTTCCCCCTTCTGGCTCTCAGTCTTGGTCTTGGTCTGTTTGCGTCCTTTCAATGCCCGCTGCTTGACTTCATAAATATGCCAAGCGGACTCTATCAAAATACTTACCCGCTCTCTCTCTTTCTCGCTCTCTCTCTCTTTCGCTCTCCATCCCTAGTTGGACCACTTTCCCTCTGTATCTCTGTGCGTGGAGATAGATTGAATGAAGAAATGCGCCGCCAGTTGAACATAAACCAAGCGAGTAAATTGAGACACGACGGACACGTGAGTTTGATAGATTGAAGCATATATAGAGAAAGCACACACACGCACACATACACACATATGCATACACACATATGCACGCAAATGTCGACATGTTTGAGTGTATGTGTGTTTGTGTTTTGTGTTGTTGTATGCGTATTTCATTAACGTCGCCTTTGAAAATCCATTCATTTATCAAAAGCAAACTTCAAACACGCAATACATATCTCTGTGTGTATGTGTGTGTGTGCAAATTTGTGTCTGTGTGTGTGTGTCAGATACTGCAACAATTTGGCAAGGATGTGGTGCGGACCTGGTTGAGGGTGGTGGGTAAATCGTAAAAGTCGTTGCGGCCAAAATGGGATCAATGAAGTATGCCTAGGAATCTGTCATTTATGACACATGACATACTTTACGAGGCAAACACCAAACTGAATCAACCACACCACACTACACACACCCCACCACACACACACCAATATTAATAAATTTAAGATATCGCACAGCAAACTTGACCAAAATTGCAATTGAGAGATGCGACTTTTGTTTCAAGTAAGTAAATCTCAAATGCGGAATTATTTCCCCCTTTGCATCACTTATGGTCTTAATCGGCTCACGTTCATATATATATATATATATATGTATACTGGAATTATAATATCTCAGATCCGATCATAATTTTCATATTAAATAGAGCCTAACGGTGTTATATGTATATTATATATATATATATATTTCTTATATGTATATTCCTAGGAATATTTATTCTATACATACCCTTTAATATTTTTCCCCGCTTTGCTTTTACTTCTTTCTGCTCCTATCTAGTTTCGAGCACTAATTGTTAGATGTCAATAATATCGATTACCGATTAACGATTAACATTTGACCTAAAGCGCTGGCTGTCAGCTGTAAACATAAGATGGCCAAGCAAAATACACTTGACTCTTGGCCTTAACCTCCTAAAAACGCTACTCTCCCTCTCTCTCTCTCTCTCTCTCTCTCTCTGACTCTTCTGCCTTTGACTCGCTCTCTTTAGCTGTTTGTTCTCTAGGGCAATCGAAAAATACTTAGCATCGCACATCAAATGTCACTAAATAATGCAAAGAACCAATTACCAAAGGACCAAAACCGAAACCAAGTGATCCACTTGCAACTGATGTTGTTGTGCCTGGCTCTGAGAAGTATGCCACATAAAATCGAATTGCAAAGCAAAAGCAGCAAGCAGCAAGCAAAAGCAGCGAGCAAACGCAGCGAGCAAAATCAGCAAGCAGCAAGCAAACGCATTAAAAGCAACTTAATAATTCAGATCGAAATCACCAATCAGCGCCGCTGACATGTTGACAAACGACGCCGCCAGCCGCATAAGAAAGGAAGCGTGGTGGAGGAGGGGGGGGGGGGGCTGTGTAGTCATTGAAGTGGGTGGTTCTGGGTGGCTCTGGGGCACGTGAATGGCGAACAAGAGATTTACATTTTCAAAATCGAATGGCGACATAAGCCACCGCAAAGCAAAAGACACGCAACCACAAAGCCATAATAAAATCCATGATAAACAAGATAAGCGAACACAACAAAATCTATATTTATATGTATATAAATATGTGTGTACTTAAATTGAAGTAAGAAGAGCGAATACTCTATATATATATACATTTGTATCTTTCTCATTGCTATCGTCTATCGATTTGTATCGATCTTCGTGAAACGAGCACAATTTGATATGTGATATACGAGAAATTATATTCCAATATAATATTGTATTTGGCTGACTCAATTGTTGATCAGGAATATGTATTCTCTAACTTTTGTATAATATTATTACATATTATAATAAATGAAGGTATTATTAAAGTTATACCTGAGCGGATTCAATTGGGGTGTCGTCCATTTCCAATCTCTAAGAGACGTTGTGTAGTTCATCAATATTATCTCTCCATCTCGGCAAATTATATATCAATATATATTCTATCTAAATTAGGTAAATTTTGCACAAAGCACAAATAAACAGCTGATATTGAAAATCAGCAATTTGAAATCGCTTAGAATCAATTTGATTTAATGCATTTTTCGTTTGAATTTTTGTCAGCTATTCATTTCTTTTTATCACAAAATTTTTTTTGTACTGTGGCAAGTTGTGAGTCTGCCGCTTAAAGTGGCAATGCCTGCTGCCAGTAAGGGTATTCCCGTGCAAAGAGCAAGTGAATCTCTTTGGCAAGGAGTTCTTACAACAGTTACTGTTTTGGCATATCGGCTAGCAACCACCGTCAACATGCTGATACCAATACCAAAACCCTGCCCCCCCGCCTACTCTCAACCTACTCATCATTCACCGCCCCCCCCTTTAGCTGATTCAACGGCTCATCTTCGTTCGTTTGTTGAACGTTGTCAACGTTGTCTTCGATGTCTTCGTTTGCAATCAATGAAAGATTTATGACAACATGCTTCATAGACGTATGTATGTATGTGCATACACACACACACACACACACACACACACACGCACAAACAGTCATTTTTTTATGTCACATCATTATTTTTATTACGACGCTGCCGGCAGCAACAACAACAACAACAACAACAAACACATCGGCCCGTTATTTGAGAGTGATTAGTGACTAAAAATGACAGCAATAATAATTGCATTGTGTGCGAGTGTGTGTGTGGGTGTGTGTGCGAGTGTGCGTATATCTTTGAATGTTTGTCGTAGTTTCTAACAATGGCTGATATTCGATATGATTCACAAATGAATACAAATATTTATCATTTTACTCGTTCCTCGACTTGTAGCCCCCCCCCCCCCCCTCGAGTTCATTCGACTAGAATGCGATCAAAAAACTATGCTTGTATGGGTAATATTGCTATATCTACAGGCTTGCAGAACTTTATCAAAATATTTATTTATATAAAGTAATATATATTTCTCAATAATATTTTGCTTTGTGTTGCTTGGATTTGGTGCTCTTATTTGGCGCCACAGAATACTTTGGCATAAAAGGTTCATGATAAAAGATGTGTAATTGAACCAGTTAGGATCAGATTCCAACCGGATGACATTCTCAATTAAAATTGATATAGTTTTTAGGACGCTTCATTCAATTTTGTTAGCAGTTCTGAATTGAAAGTTACGCATTTCACACATGTTGTTTGCTTGTCGCTGTTCCTTTTTTCAAACAGTTTGTAACTCAACTTGGGAATTTTCCAAAATATTCATTCTCCATCTGGCACTCTCTCTCTGTATATATATATATATATATATATATATATATATATATCTGTGCTCTCTGCTGCTGCTTCTAACTCACATTTGACACTAACTGCATTTGGTAGACGACTTTTTAGCCACTCCCACGCCCCTTCAAATTTGCGTTGCATCCTGTAGGCCCCTTGCTGCCCCTTGCCCCTTTGACACTGTAAGTGAAATCTTTCAGTGCGTGTAAAATGCCGTTGCTCGGTTTTTGAGTGCCACGCCCACACACTTGCTAGTGCAAACCGCCCACCCGTCCAGCAGCAGCAGCAGCAGCTAGTTGGACAACAATGAAATGCTTTTAGCATCGCAGCTCTCGCAGCGCCAAGCGAAAATTAAGTTAACAACACAGCAGCAGCAGCAGCAAAAACAAAAAAAAAAAAAACATAAAAAACTAACAAAACAAAACAAAAAACTATGTAAAAAAGGAAGAAAGTTTAGTGCACTGTTTTTATTGAAAATTGAGTTAAAAAACAGAAAGTGTCAGACAAGAGAGTCGTTTTCGGCTTGTTGTATTTTTATTTGCCAACATGCCTTTCTCCTTCTCCCTGCACCTCTTCCTCTTCCTCACCCTATTCTTCTTTAACTTCCTTGTTTTGCTATTGATGTTGCAACACCCCCCACCCCACTGCTCCGGCGGAAGTGCAATCACATAAAATCTGTATCTCATTGTTAGCTTTGACTATAAACACAGATCTTGAACTATTTCAAAAAAATACAAATTTATATATCAAAATTTAAAAAAACATATACATATTTATTTTTTATATTTTTATTTCCGTTTTGAATATTATTGATTTGTTTTACGCAACTCAATTTTTTTTCCCCCAGATTCTTTAGCGCAGTTTGAGTATTTAATGTAAAAATCTAAAAATCTGCTTTTCAGGGTCACATTGGATTAGCATTGGAGTATGTTGTGGCACCCACTTTTTGAGGCTCAGTTGCTAAGATCGCAGTTTTTCATTCAAACAATTTCTGACTAGAATTTTGTACAATATCCTAAGTCATTTCTGAAACAAAAGTATGTTTTGATTATTGCATGTAAATAAATAAATAAAAAAATAAATACACAAAAATGTAATTAATTTTTAATCCATTTAAATTTGGCAACATGATTTTTGTCCACAAATCATCTGAAAATATTCTTGGTCCGCCTTACACATTTTTTTGAGATGAAAACAAATTAGTTTTGTTAGCGTTTTGCTTGAATCTCAGTTTAAGTTTGATCTATGCGTTCTAATTAAAAGAAATGTTGCCAGATTTGCTAAATGGCCAAAAGTCATTGGCCAAACAGGCAGCTAACTTGGCACAGCTGCCAAAATCAGCTGCTGGCAACTGCGGATGGATAGTGTTGCGGAAGGTTGGGTGGTGGACGGGTTGGGGGGATGGGGTTAAGAGGGAGTGGTAGCATTAAAGGGAAAAGGGAAGTGCGAGACAAAGTTGAAGCTCGAAGGTGCTCATCGAATTCAATAAAAGTTGTCGACACACGCAAAGAGCGAGCGAGCGAAAAAGAGAGAGAGCTAGAGATAGAGAGAGAGAGAGGCAAATCAGCGTGTATGTGTGGCTGTGTGCGTACGTGTGTGTATGTGTGTATGAGCATACAATTTATAAAATATTGAATCTATGAGAAAATGAAAATCACGTACGCGATGAAGAAGCTGGCCAGGATTAACTATTTTGTGGATACGCAGATACAGATATATATATATAGACATAGGTATAGATAAAGATATATATATGGATATAGATATAGATATAGATATAGATATAGATATAGATATAGATATAGATATAGATATAGATATAGATATAGATAGATATAGATATAGATATAGATAAAGATATAGATATAGATAAAGATATAGATATAGATATAGATATAGATATAGTTATAGATATAGATATAGATATAGATATAGATATAGATATAGTTATAGATATAGATATAGATATAGATATAGATATAGTTATAGATATTGATATAGATATAGATATAGTTATAGATATAGATATAGATATAGATATAGATAAAGATATAGATATAGATAAAGATATAGATATAGATAAAGATATAGATATAGATATAGATATAGATATAGTTATAGATATAGATATAGATATAGATATAGATATAGATATAGATATAGATATAGATATAGATATAGATATAGATAAAGATATAAGATATAGATAAAGTATATAGATATAGATATAGATATAGATATAGATATAGATATAGATATAGATATAGATATAGTTATAGATATATATAGATATAGATATAGTTATAGATATAGCTATAGATATAGATATAGATATAGATATAGATATAGATATAGATATAGATATAGATATAGATATAGATGTAGATGTAGATGTAGATGTAGATGTAGATGTAGATGTAGATGTAGATGTAGATGTAGATGTAGATGTAGATGTAGATGTAGATGTAGATATAGATATAGATATAGATATAGATATAGATATAGATAAAGATATAGATATAGATATAGATATAGTTATAGATATAGATATAGATATAGATATAGATATAGTTATAGATATTGATATAGATATAGATATAGTTATAGATATAGATATAGATATAGTTATAGATATATATATAGATATAGATAAAGATATGGATATAGATATAGATATAGATATAGATATAGATGTAGATATAGGTATAAATATAGATATAGAAATAGATAAAGATATAGATATAGATATAGATATAGATATAGATATAGATATAGATATAGATATAGATATAGATAAAGATATAGATATAGATAAAGATATAGATATAGATATAGATATAGATATAGTTATAGATATATATATAGATATAGATATAGATATAGTTATAGATATATATATAGATATAGATAAAGATATAGATATAGATATAGATATAGATATAGATAAAGATATAGATATAGATATAGATATAGTTATAGATATTGATATAGATATAGATATAGTTATAGATATAGCTATAGATATAGATATAGATATAGATATAGATATAGATATAGATATAGATATAGATAAAGATATAGATATAGATATAGATATAGATATAGTTATAGATATAGATATAGATATAGATATAGATATAGATATAGTTATAGATATAGATATAGATATAGATATAGATATAGTTATAGATATTGATATAGATATAGATATAGTTATAGATATAGATATAGATATAGTTATAGATATATATATAGATATAGATAAAGATATGGATATAGATATAGATATAGATATAGATATAGATGTAGATATAGGTATAAATATAGATATAGAAATAGATAAAGATATAGATATAGATATAGATATAGATAAAGATATGGATAAAGATATAGAAATAGATCTAGATAAAGATATGGATATAGAGGATATAGATATAGATATAGATATAGATATAGATATAGATGTAGATATAGGTATAAATATAGATATAGAAATAGATAAAGATATAGATATAGATATAGATAAAGATATGGATATAGATATAGAAATAGATATAGATAAAGATATGGATATAGATAAAGATATGGATATAGATATAGATATAGATATAGATATAGATATAGATATAGATATAGATGTAGATATAGATATAGATATAGATATAGGTATAGATATAGATATAGATATAGATATAGATTTTAACAGGAGAAACACACAAATCGAACAGTTATGAGCAGAAATAGAATTTTCTGTGTCAATGTATGTGTGTGTTTGTGTGTTTGTGTGCGTGTATGCGTCCGTCAGAATATGCACAGAATTTCATTACGCTGCCTGGCGTTCGTCGTTGCGTTTTGAATACCCTGTTCCTAATAACACTATGCATATGGGGTATACGGAAATTGTCTACAACTTTGAGAGGTGCAGAAGGAAGCATCTATATATATTAAGAATTGTATTCTATACCTTTCTCCCATTATAATAAATCTTTTTATACTTTTCATTCTTCACTTAGTTTTTAATAAGGATTACTAATAGGGATATGATAGGTAAGAATAAACCTTTCTCTAAGTAAAATAAGTAGAGAAGGAACGCTGCTTTTGCAGGGTACTTTAGTTTTGACTGTGCAACACTCTTACTTATAATAAATAAGTAAGTTGGTATTCTCAGTCTGTCTGTGTATATGTTTTTTTTTGTTTGTTGCTTTGTTTGTTTGTTTGTTAAAGTTTGTTCATCTATTTCGTCGCGTTCGACGTGCTCAACATTATTGGCGGCTTCGCTGTTTGCTGCTGGCTGCTGGCTGCTGGCTGCTGGCTGGTTGGGAGTACTCTTAAGCAGACCCTATTCACGATGCGAATGCCATTGGATGAGTGATTGGGGAGGGGGCTGAACGCTTCAGGCACCCGTCTCACTATCTTAAGCATAGTTGGAACGGAGTCTCTTGCCAAGCAGCAGTAATGGTGCCAACTAGAAAACTTTTCTAATAATTCCTTTGATGAATTTCTTTTCCACAACACAGCAAAAAAAAAAAAAATATTAAGCTTAAGAGAACCACATAAGTACTTTTACATACATTTGTTGAAGCTGCTTTTGTAATTAATACACAGCTAGAATAAATGTTATAAAGCATACAAATCTCGCGAAAAGAGCAAACATCAACAGACAACGTAAATAATTTGGGTAAAGGTTTACAAGGAGGCTCAGAGAAGTATCATATAAGTATCATATAAAGTTAGTAGTGCAATTGGTAAATCAAAAAAATACTTAGCCTGATAATTTTTTTGCTTTTGTGACTGCAAAGAAGAAGAAAGGAATTATGGCAACAAAGTCGACTTCCTCGCATATTCATAACTGCCAAGGATCTTCTGAAAATTTCAGTCTACATGGAAAATGACAGTCAATAAAGCAACGCGAGTTATGAGCAATAAATAACGATAGTAATCCGGGAGATTACTTGAATTGAACTTAACATTTTTCAACCTGGCCAATTTCCATTAGAAGCAGGGCGGAAATAAAAAAAAAAGTGGGCTAAAGCTAGTGTTAAATAATAATATTTGTTTAAAAATAAGCACAAGTTTAAGATATATATTAAATTAAAGTTAAGCATGAAATGACATGATAATTATAAGTGGAAAAAGATATAATGTAAAAACAAACCTTGCACAGGTTAGCTATAAAAGGCTAAGAAATAAAATCAGCTTGAATTTATACCTGAAATCTGGCGGTTTATCATTTAGTATTTGAGTAATCAGTAAATGAAGTTAAAAAAAATATTGGTTGAAGTTAAAACAAATCAAGTTCATATTTGATACATATTAAGGGGCAAAGAAATAAATTATAATACCATAAACATAGTAAGCCAATAAGCGTTTAACAGTAAATCGTTTCGAAAGTAATTATCCAGCAGATTAGCAGTGAATATAATGATAAACATAATAAATAAAGTCAAAATGTTGACACTCGGTTTTTATATACTTACATCTGTATTTCTATATATAAATAAATGTTTGTTCAACAATGTTGTTTCAATGCATTTCATTCGCTGCCTGCGGGACTTATATTTTTGGAGCAAAGAAGCAATGCAATGCATAAGTTGGGTGTCCAACGGCGGCACTTTTGGCGCGCATGCAATGAAAATGAAAATGGAAATGGAAATTGACAAGTGGACACAACAAAAAGCAGCAGCGAGAAGCAGCAGCAGCAGCTGAAGATAAGAGACGACAACGTGGAGCAGCCAGCAACCAAGGAAAACGCATTCATATGTGAAATGGAAAAAATTATAATCCAAATAAGAGAATGCAAACCGAACGGGACAGCAAGCTCACTGTTTGGGTGTGTGTGAGTGGGTGGGTGGGTGTTGGTGTTGCGGCTAAGTGGAATCGATGACGGATATGTGTTGATGGCTCACCAGTTGCTAGCCAGTCAGTCAGCCAACGAACCAACGAACCAGCGAAGGAACGAACAAACCAAGCCAGAGATTGTTCGCTGGCTATTTCTGTAACCAATTTTTTGAAAATTTCTTAAAATTCAATAAATATTTATGAGGTGATAATGTCAAAGCTAGCCATACACACACACATACACACACACACACACACACACACACACACACACACATGCACAAATTCACGCACACAGCTGACACGCTTGCGTGGCTGAATTAAATAGATTACGTATACGAGCTGTGGTACAAGTAAAGGGGAAAGAGCCCTAAGGACGACGGCTTAAGAACGCAAGCAGACAGCAAACAGTTCAAACCAATGTGTGTGCGTGTGTGTGTGTTGTTTTTTAAGCAATGCGCATAATTCATATTTATTTATTGCACTTGCTCAAAAAAAAAAACAGATGAAGGACACATTAAAATATTTAACATCAAATTTTCAAAATCCTATTCAAATTCAAAACATATTTGTTTGCTGTAAAGTTGTAGTCAAATTTTCAAATTTTTATGGCAAAATGAAATAAGAGGCAATGTTAAAAGTTTTCAATTCTTTTCCATATTTTTCTACTTATTTGAAACTAACACTTTTTTTAAAATTATATTCCTACAAAATTTGTTTGTCTTTCGATTTAATTAATTTTTAATTAAATAGCCGAAAGCTTAAATGGAGCGTAAAAGAGAGCTTAACATAAGCTTTGCAACAAAAAGCACATTAGCTAAGTAACTGTACTGGAGTTAAAAGTTAATTATTATATATAATACGAATAAATATTTTAAAAGATATGCTAGTTTTTTATGCCGTTCATTTTGCATCTTGGTCAGTAAAAATGTGTACAAAAATAAATGAGCAAGACATACGCAAACATTGAAAATAAATTGTATCGATTACCGATATCAAGAGGAGGAACACACCTCTAAAAATATATCCCTCTAATCGGATAAATGTATATAAACAAATGTCTATCTATCCATAGCTGAAGGGTATTTGAAGAACGACGCACTTTCAGCTCGAGAGTTTTTATTTTTTTTACTTGGGTAATTATGAAATTACCTTTGCATGATACAACTACGACTAAACTGCTCTTTGGCATTTTAATCGCATTAAAAGCTGCCCACAATTACCACAATTGAAACATATATTTCAAACACCCAGAAACGGAATCCAGAGAACCTCACATTGTATGTACACATTAGATATATATATGTATTTATATATGTATATATATTTATAGAAAGTACTGTTGCAAAATTAACTTGTTGATGTAATGATGCGGTACAAATAGTTGTATGGGGAAAGCTTGGTCTTGGAGAGGGTTGCAGAGGGAGAGTTGAGGGAGTTGAGTGTTTGCCCATTTGTTGATGGCAGCTCCAAAGCCGTTACGTGTTCGAATCTTATTAGCGGTTTATAATTACAATTGTATACAGGCCAATTAGGTTACGAGACAAAGCGAATGCCGACCACACCCACACACACACGCTCACACTCAGGCACACACACACACGCACGAACACATTGGGATGAGTGTGCTGCTAATTAACCAACGCCAGAACTGGCCGTTAAGTGCTTTTGCATGTGTGTGTGTGTGTGTCAATCTGTGTGTGTGTGTGTGTGTTGCAAGTGGCTCGATAAAGATGTTCATTTCGTAAGCAAATCACATAGCACAAACAGACAAGCATAGACAGAGAGGGGGGGCAGGGAGGGAGTTGGCGGCAGTCAGTGCGGTAAAGTGGGGCAGCGAGATGTATTTATGCAAATGTAGATTGCAACTTATGCATATGTATTTGTTGCCTAACTGAATGCACAGCAAGATCTTAACAAACTAACCAATCATACTCACCCCCTCTTGCCACTACACCCAAGAACCTCCCCCTCAACACAGAAAGAGGGGCATGCCGCTAAGCTCTGTTCCTGATGCACAGACAAACAAAATGTGTTTACAATAAAAATTAACAGAGATTATTTTTAACTAATTACATAAAAAATAATAAATAAAAAAAACGTTAGAAAAACGATTTTTAATTAAAATTTATCTTGGATCTTTTACATTTTTGTGGGCTGTGTCAATGTTGAAATCAAAATCGTAGCCGTTTAGAGAAAATTAATCGATTCAAAACCAAAATACGAATCGGTGCCAAAATGCAATATTTTTTGTTAACCTCCAGCAACAAAAAGAGATGGAAGTAATTTCCAAAACAGTGTCATTAAAATCGGAATGCAATGAATACCGAAATGTAACTTATAACGCATTTATAATCAGAACCGAAACTGTTTAAATTTGACACCCTGACAGAAATATATTTATATTTGTGGTTGATAAATTGCAATTTCTAGCACATGGAAATCGTTTAGTACTCTGTCATAGTTATTTCTGAGAGTGTAGAAGCATTTGAGAGCGATTGGAGGTGGAAGGTGTTAGAAGGAGAAACCTGCAAGAGGGGTCAACACTTGACTGCCGATAGACCAAAGTGTGTGACTTGTAATTGAATCCACGTCTGTGCTGCGTCTGTGGTCGATAATTTCATTTTAGGCCCCCGCACTTTGAATACAAATTACAGTAGTGAATGCAATGTACTGAGGAGGCACGTGCCACGAGGCAGCAACAGCAGCAGCAGCAACAGCAGCAGCAGCGGCAGCAACAAGCGGATAACTTCAACCCCACACCCTTGATTCCAAACCTAAGCCTAATCAACTAGCCAAATTAACAATTATATATACATGTACATCTATTGTATATTTTCGTGATATAGTTTTGAATTAGAGTACAAATTGCATGTTTGCCATAGTTGATCAGAGAAAATTGTTTTTCAAACTTGAGGAATTTAACTTTTTATCTTTATACATTAATGTATCAAATGGTTATTGGATATTGTCATTCCCGTTCTTAAAAAATATTTAAAAGTAATCACTTAAAATGTACAAGTTTCTAGTTCTTAAAAATAATTATTTAAAGACGATTTCATATCCAAGCAAATCTCAACATTTCTTTTGATATGTCTCTAAATGCGAAAAATCACATGGCTATAAATAAGAAATTCTGGTTAATTAAATATCGTATATAAATATTTGTTATTTATATAATAATATTATTTATGTAAGTCAAGTCTTGAATCTTAGCTATAAGTCTCAGATATTTTACAGTTACGCGGCACTTGGATTAACAGCCTGCAGCAGATGTAAGCAGACAAAAGACTCTCCGAACTGGGTAAATGTGAACTCGATGAGCATAACTGTTATACAGACAGCTATAAACGATGTCCTGTTCTCTTAATCGTTATGATTTGCGCCTGCGTCGACCGCAAAGAGTGATAAACTGTTAACTGCCAAAGGAGAAGAGAGCCAGCAAAGGATATTGGTTGGGATTTAACAGGAAAATGATGCTAATCAAATGCAACTCTCTCGTTTTCTCTGCTCAGATGCAGCTCTTCTACTGGGGTGTGTGTCTTCGCTAAGCTCAGCTATGGATTTTTGCAAGGATAACGGGGTTTTTCAGTGGCGGGAAACTAAAAAGAACTTCATATGAGGAAAATGTTTAATTTGGGTGTGAAACATTTTAAATAATTATGATTAAATCATTTTTATGGCAGACTCCGAATTGTTATACGTACAATAACTGTTATTCATATCCTTTACAGTTAGTGAGCGCCAAGAGCGCGATTCGCACTCTCTTCTCTCTATTGCTGTTAACTTTCCTTTAACAGCCGGCAACGCTGCTTAACTGTTACATAATTGCCAAGTGCCAAGTGTTATACTGAAGGATTTGCAGAGCATGTGTGATTTGTGTGGTGAGCTGAGCCAAAGGACCAAAGATGAGCAACAATAAGCCAAGAAGCAAAGTCATTGAAAACCAAATATATTCAAATATGAAACAGCAACCAATTTTTTATTAAACACTTTTTGTATATGAATAAAACACAATATATAATTATTTATTATTATTATTATTTATTTGTAGAATAATTTATATTAATATATATTCTCATATAAAATAAAATAGTATGACCAAATATATTATGTATTTCAAGGCATTGTGATACAACTACAAAAATTGTATATAAAATTAAAAAAAAATAATTAAATAAAATACCATTTTCAACATTTATTGGCAGTAATTTGCCATAATGAATGCATAAGATGAATATTTCTAAAAGATAGCTTGTAATCCCTGATGAGCGATGATGAAAAACCAAAAAGAAAACATCCAAAACTTGTTGAATAACTGTGAGAGCACTTCAGAACCATAAGCACACCCTTGGCATCAGCCTCAGCCTCAACTCACCTAACCCAAAAATGTCGCTTAGAAATTCAATATATATCGCTACGTGCCTCTTACGAGAAAGTGTGTGTGTGTGTGTATGTGTGTGTGTGGCAATTGCGTCGACTGCCTGAAAAAGCAGACATAATTAGTTTATGTCGAGATTTGAACTTTTCGTCGCCTCTCTGCTTATATGCAAAAAGACTTTTGTTGCAGTGTCATCCACAAATATGTGGGTCTGTTAGTCTAGAAAGAGTATTTAATGTAGTTTAAATTGATGCACACTGAAGATGCAACTTGAATTTTTAATGAACATTCTCCTTAATAATATAATTATTTATTAAATTAGGCAAATTAAGCTCCCAGAAATTTAAATAAATATTTGAAGCTTGGCAAAAACAAGCGACAGATTATAGTCTGTTTATCTAAGCAAACTAGTGTCTTAGTTTTAACGCTAATTTGTAACTTGTTGAATAGTTTTTCAACCTTCTGGTTGTGGAAAATATCTGTATAAATCTGAAGCAAATTATTCACACAGCGGCATAAAGCACTCTAAGTTTGCAACCCGAAACATATTCATGATTTTGTGGCAAGTCAATTTCAATTTAATAATCTAATCGATATAATCTAAAATTTAGAAATTTAGAAGTTCTGTCGCAATTTTTTCTGCATTTTTTCTATCTCATGTAACATCATCTTAAAATTAATTTACAATGTAACAACAACAAGTTGGACAAGTTTAGCTACAAAACAATAAATGAATTAAGAATTTATTAACCAAAGAATCCTTAAAATATTAGTATAAAAACGATCAAAATTGCTTTGCATAAATCAAAATTGTTTGGAAAATTGTTCTATTGCGAATATTTTTGACTATTTATAGAATTTTTTTCAGATATATTATTCCAATAACATGTGCGATTAGCTATAATTCTAGGCATATTCTTAGTGCTTCTGGTCTTGCTTTGCCATTTAACATATTATAAATATTAAAATAAGTTTTTTAAATAGATCAACACTATAATTTTTATTTGCATTATTTCTGTAGATGTATTTCATTAGGCCAGCTAAATGGTATCTGTAGTCGATCAAAAATGTGCTCAAATTACATTTCCCAAGCGACAAAGAAATTATTTGTAGTTTTAAAAGTTTCAAAAGGCTTTTCTTTTTTAGTTGCATTGCTTTTTATGCTGTTTTTTTGCTTTGCTTTGCTTTCGTTTCAGTTAGTTTTGTGGTTTGCTTCGGGCCATCTTTCATTGCTTTCCATGTGTGCTGGCATTTTATCTGAGATTTATTAGGCTCAATAATAATTGTAAAGAATGTGCACAGACACAAGAAAGACTGCTTACATATTCGGCTTATTCGAGCAGTTGATGTCATAAATCATTCATTTGCACTTACTCACAGTTTACACCGTTCCCCTCGCATCCCTCCCTCTCTCTCTCTCTCTCTTTCTATCTCTATATATCCGCTATATTCGTTATTGATGTACACGTTAGGAAAAGTGCTAAAATATTAAAGCTAATTGTATGCAAGATATGATTTTTATTCACAACACTAGAGTGTGTATATGGGCATGTGTGTGTGTGTGTGTGTGTATCAAAATGTGGGTGCTTGGGAAAAATCAAAATTTTACACTTCGCTACACATTCCCAAAGGCTGCACAAAGTTACGCGCACAAAGTTTACTACACGCAGAGAAAAATGTTGTTACAAAATCCTTACAAAGAAAGTTGTTCCTTAAATAAATGTTAAAAAAATAGTAAAAATAATTGAAATGTTCTTAATAAGCTATTTAAATTCTCTAATTAAATTGATTTGTCATCGGTTTTAAAAGAAAATTTGTTAAAAACCTGAGTTACTATAAATAAATAAAAAAACATAATCTTTTTATGCTTGGCTCAAGTTGATTTCGATTAACTTTAAAATGAGCTTAGCATCAAATCCATAACTTAAGGACTTTCAATATTTGTCCTAAAGATATCGCAATAAGAAACATAAGATTTAAATTTAAATAGTGGAGAACAGCTCTTGACTTAAGCCGATAAAGTCTTAAATTAAGCAGCGTTCCCAAAATAAGAATTTCAATCAATTGAATTGAGTATAAAAAAGTTTTCAATATTTTTGTTGAGTGTGCTAATGTGAGACTGAGTGTGGGTGTGTGAGTGTGTGTGTGTGTGTGTGTGTGTGTATGTGTGTCTATGTGTGCTTAAGTGCGTGTTTATGGCGCAATAAAACAGACCCTAACAGGCGCTGCACACACACACACACACACACACACACACACACACATGTATACACTGAGTGCAGCCAAATGAAGCAACCAAAAAATAAGAAACCGAAGCCAAAAGCGAACACGGATTCACACACACCCACACACCCACACACCCACACACAACCAAAACGAGCCAAAAAGAGCAGTTTGTCTGTCTGGCAATCTGTCTGTCTGGCAATCTGGCAGCGTCTGGTAGTCTGGCAGAGCCTGGCAACCAGCATCTTTGGCTGAGTCTTTCCGCTTGTCTGCGGCGCATTTATGACTTCCCCATCGACACACATACAGTCACACACACACACACACACACACACTTTGGCTGCATTGCCTTTGCATAGGCGTTTAGACATATGCCTTATCACACACTTACACCCACATTTACACCAGCCCCCTCAAAACACACACACACACACACACACACACACACATGCACATATACACCCATTCGCCTTAAACCGGTCTGCTGTCAAATGCCATACTAAACCGATAATCCAATCATAAGTTATAGTCAAATGAGTTTGCTCTTCAATAAATTTTCGCCTACATCTTATTTTCTGATGTCCTTTTCAACGAACAATTTATTAAAAAAAATGCACTCAGCAAATAATATTGCTTAATAATAATAATAATTGTTATTTTCTATTCCTTTTAATAATTGCAATATGTTTTTCTGCTGGCTTCAGGCCAAGTGTTTATTGTGAATGAAGTGGGATATGGCAATAGCAAAACCAGCTAAAATCAAGCTGAGATAAAGTTGAAATAATTGGGACTCGCCAACTCCAGAAAACTATCCAATATTATATATATTGTTTAAAAATTAAATAAATTATAAGTTCTAACTAAGATCAAATTATGTTGTGCACCAATGTTTCGATTTAAATCACTTCCTTTGAATTTTGCTTGCATGCAAACTGTGCATAATTTATATAGAATCAAATGTTAATAAAATTACACTTTCAACTTTACCGCCCAAAAATTAAATAAATGAATAAATACGTCTCCGTCTCCCTCCTCCCCTTTAAGGAAGCAATATGAATATTGAGTCATAATAAACTTTTAATACAAAGTTGGTTTGTAGCAGCCAAACTATTATTACGAAGAAGCGCTGGTTTTCTGACCGACGTTTCATGTAACCGGAATCCAATTAGCCAGTTAGTGGAAAAGTTGCCAGCTACTCAATTTTAATGCACTTGCAACTTGCAGCATGCAACACCTTAAATTCAAAACGAGCCAACGCAAATGACAGCAATTTGCGCTTGGAATGTGGCAAATGGCTGAAAACAGAAAACTGAAAGCTGAAAGCTGAAAACTGAAAGGAAAAACCAGCTGCCCGATAAACGGAGCTCAACTGGTGCAAGTGCAAATGGTACAATCATCTGTGCCTTACACGTGAATATGCAACACTTAACCATTTTAATATAACACCCCCCCCCCCCCCACACACACACACTCACCCCACAACCTCCCTGCCACAACGCCTCCACCTAGCATAATGGAAATCAAGAAAATGCTGCTGAAATAGGTCAAACGTGAACTGAACTGATCTCTGTTGCAGACCTGACACCAAAGGTACACTGCAAAAAAAAAAAGCGACCAGTTCAAGCCAAGACAATATGTATTTGAACCGCAACAACCTCAGACAGAACATATATATAAAGATCCATCAATTCTCATTTCTGTATTTGTTGAGATTGTTAACTTCAATTTCGAAATTTCTAAATATATTTAAATTGAACAAATCATTTAGAAAACTTGAGCATATATATATTTAATATGTTTGTATATAATTAAAACAATTAAATTTTCCAGACAAAATATAATAAATCCATCTTGATAGAATTTAATTTGAATCCGTCGGCTTGTTTCAGGCTGTACATTTATTTATCATATCATATCATATCGCTGATCAAAAATCTAATTTCGAATCGAGAAGAGCCGCAGAACTTTGGTATCTGCTATACAGAAACATTAAAAATTCGATTAATAATTTCCAAGAAAT
The DNA here is from genome assembly GCA_035042125.1 of Drosophila longiperda. Classification (NCBI taxonomy): domain Eukaryota; kingdom Metazoa; phylum Arthropoda; class Insecta; order Diptera; family Drosophilidae; genus Drosophila; species Drosophila longiperda. The sequence goes on along the minus strand of JAWNLV010000136.1, from coordinate 1,815,044 downwards.
TATCATAATTTGATGAGCATTTCTGAGTCACTTGTTGTGACTATGGCTATACATGTGTGTCTATATGTATGTATGTCTCCATAAATGGACTGCATTACTAATTATCTCGGGGTTATGCTTCCAACTAATGTTACAACAATATTCTTATTTTGTTTTTTTTTTTTTCAAATTGCCTACTTCAGAGACCAATTTAACCAACTGGCCAACATTTTGCGCAGCAAAATTTCATAAACGTGGAAAATAAGGAAACGCATAAATATATGTGTATGTGTGTGTGATAATATCTATAAGGGTGTATCTTGTGGGGGTGCGTGTGTGCTTGTGTGTTTGTGTGTGTGTGTGTGTGTGTGTGTGGCAGGGGGGGGGGGGTGGATAGCTGGCTTTTATTGAAAAACGTAATAAGCCCATGCCGCAGTCAACGTACATATGTCGCGGGTTTCCTTTTGTATTGGCATTGGCGTCGATGTCCTTGTTGTAGTCCTTGTTCTCCTTGTTGTTGTTCTCGCTCTCGTTCTCGTTATTGTTGTTTTTGTTGTTGTTGTCCTTTGTTGTTGTTCAGCTCGGTGTCATTTTATGTGTATGTTGCCCTTACGCGTGTATGTCTGTAACAACTATTAGAAAAGAGCAGCAGAAGCAGCACACTCAAAAAAACAATCGTCTTGAAAGCGCTCCCACTCCATATTATTATTTGTCCGTTCTAAAATTCAGCATTTTCTGTTAGTATTTCCAGTTTCGAAATTTTTTTACAAATTTAACCATTTTTTACAATTTTTTTTTATATATTTTAATTATTATTATTATTTTAATACTTAAAGCGTTTTTCCACGTTTTTTTTTTGCTGAGTGCAGAAGCAACAAGAAGCAACAGGATTGTTGCTGTTGCTTTTGCTGCCTTCTTTATGTGCCTCTCTCTCCCTCTTCTGCTTTTGGTCTGACTTTTGAAGTTTGGCACACACGCACACACACGAATCGGTGGCTGGCTTTCTTTTTTTTTATTTTTTTTTATATATATTTGGACTTTTGCCTTGCAAACGTTTATGATGTCCTGCAATTGTTCCTTTTAACAGCGTGCGTGTTTGTGTGTGTGTGTCTGTATCTGTTTATGTGTATGAGTGTGTGTGTCTGTGTGTGTGTGTGCATGTATGCACTGTTCTTTTGTTACAACGATTTTTGCGCAATTTCTTTTGTGCCTGGTGCTTTGTGTGGTGCTGCGGCTCTGCCGTCATAACTATCGCTCTTTTGCTGTTGTTCAGGACGACAAGGACAACGACGATGTGGACGTGGCTGCTGCTGCTGCTGCTGAGCACATGCAATTAGTGCCAAATGTTTCCATATTTTTGCACACACACACACACACACACTCACACCCATGGACACAGAAATGTCCAGTGCACAGTTGACCACAGCATTTTGAGCTGTGCAGAGCGTGCATGAGCATTCACTGACAAAACATCGCACGCCCTGACATCTCACCCCTGTCCCTCGCTCACCCCCGCGACTCCGCCACCAATCACCAGCCTGTTGCAACCCTGTTGCACCCGCAACCGCAGCAATCGTCCAATAGCCCGACAGTGGCAGCAGCACCAAAAAAAAAAAAAAAAAGTGAGCAACATTTTCCGTTTCATTGTTGCCACATTCTGCAGCAAAATCAGCAGTAACAGTAGCAGTAGCAACAACAACATCAACGAATAGTTCCACATACTCACAAAATTTAAATTCTCTAAAAAAAAAAACGTATATAAGCAAGATCCCAAATAGCTCCAAAATTATTTGAAATCGCGCCATTAGCTACAACATTTCAAGACTTTTAATCCCATCGATAAATATATATATAATTTGAGGCTTATTTCTATATCATGTTTTTTTAGAAATGAAGTCCAGAATACTCCCAGCTTTATCAATGTAATACTTATCCAGCTACGTATAAAAATAGAATTTTGTTCTTTGTATATCAGGCGCGGTAAGAATCGGTAATTTGTCGATAAGTTTTAAGGCTTCAGACATTGAAATTGATTACGCTCTATATATGACAATTATGTTAATATGTACATAATAAATAAATATATAATAAAAGTCAAATTATTATCATTATCAAAACTCTTTCAAGTGCCTCCAAAATATAAATAAAATTTTTTGCATGTGGACAATATGGCACAACAGTTATCGAACTATTGATAATTTCATCCCTCTCATTTGGCACAAAGTGTCAGCGATAGCTGAGATGCTCCTTTTTGGCCCCTTTTATTTGGCTACTGGTGTCCGGATGGAAAGTGGCCAAAGTGCCCGGCCGGCTGCTTGCTGTGTAAACGGCCATAACATTCTGCACATATTCTTGCTGTGTGTGTTCGTGTATGGTTAATTATACATTTTGCATACATACACACGCACACATACAGTATACAAAACATATATTTGTATAAATGTGTGTGTGTGTGTGTGTGTGTGTGTGTGTGTGTGCACATATCCGATTTCGTTTGGGCAGCCGTCAATAACAATATGCGTTCAAAATATATTTCTTCGTGATTTTTTTTTTTTTTCTTTGCGTGGGTCGATTTTACTGTTTGGGTGTACGGCGGGGGCGGAGGAGGGGTTCCTTTTGTTATATACATCGTTCACATCATAATTTCGTAGCTATTTTTAGGCTTTTTACCGCAGGAAGCGTGCGTGACGCTTGTCCTTTCAATGGATCCCCGGAACCTGTGCACTGGCCCAGTTATCTATTGTTAAGCATACCCACACACACACACACACACACACACACACCCATGTGCGCGTGTGTGCATAGAGTGCTTACGTGTGCCAAGAACTTGAAGCTATAACGAGCTCTTGTTTATCTGTCGAACTCCATTGGCTCATTAGTTGGCCTCGCCATCGAAAACAAATCAACAACAGGTTGCCTTGTGTTTAACCAATGACTTTCAGATTAATTCAAGGATATTTTTCCTCCTTCCCTTGTTGCCGTGAAAACATATTGTAAATTGTATTATCTGAGCAATTACAAAATCTTCTCAAGTCTGCAAATAATTAATTGTTGGCTTAAGTCAAGTTCTGTTCACATCGAACTCAGAGATTGTAAAAGCAGAAACAGAAATCTATAATTTAATTAATTCTTTGTCAGTTTATATTATTCTATAATGAACATCGATACAAATCGATATTCCATAACAATCAGAGGCACAATAGTAAAGATATAATCTTCGGATGTAAATATTACTGTTCAATTCTAGGTATTTCATTTCAGATCGTGTGGAAAAGGCTGCTGAGAAACCGTTAGACGAGCTCCGTCGACTGGTGTATTTTAACTTGTTTTCAACTTTAAGTTTTCTGATGCTGCCTTTCATCAACATTTGACTTTTTCTTCTTCATTTCATTTCAATCTGTTTTGCATAATCTTGTCACACATTGCATTTGCTTTACTTCTTTATCCATGCCTTTCACACTTATCTTTAAGCATGCTCTTCTGCCCCTTCTCGCGCATCCTCTTCATCCTCTTCATCCTCTTCATCCTCCTCATCTTCTTGCTGCTATTGTTATTTGTTGCTGGCTTACGCTCATTATTTATGGATGCTGAGGCGATTCTTCAATTTGTTTGTTTTCAGTGACGCCTTAGCAATAGGCCTTATTAGTCGAAGATTGCGTGTAACCCGACCTTCACTCCCCCTCTCCACACTTTTTCGATGCGCAACTGCAGTCACCCCACCCCCCAAACGTCCCTTCACTACACCCATTCACACTCCCAACCCTAGCGCTTGAGCGTTTAGTCTGCTGCATCATTTATCATGTGAAATACGCCAGACAAAACAGCCAATGGAATCAGCCCCAAGGACTGGCCCTGCCAGCAACACCCGTAGAAGCAAAGCCTTGCCCTCGATCTGTGTCTAACTCGTCTACACTTCAAGAAAAAATATACATAAATAAGATGACTTTTTGCAGCTCCTATTTATGCTCTACATTTACTTTAAAGACGATGGACTTAAAAAACAAAATCACTTTCTGAATTAAAAATTGATTATTAAAATTTGTAAATTACGCTAAAAGAAATGCAGTGCTTAAATTATTATATTAAGTTAACTGGAATCGAAGTATCACAATTCTAGTGAATCATAATTTAATATAAGAACGATTAACGATTAAATAAGCTAAATGGTTGTTTTTTCTCAGTGTAGGCATATGCAGACCGACAGCTGCATTCGATGTTTAGACTGGCCGTGGCAATGGCCCTGCTGCCAATACTTCTGCTGCTGGTCTTGCGCCCTGCCACTTGTGTCCTGCGTTCTGCGTCCTGCCTTGTGTGTTGCTGGCTTTGGCTTTGGCTTTGGCCCCATAAAAACAAGTGCAAATGCAATTTGAAAACAACATTGAGCCAGCAACAGAGCCAATGCAGCAGCAGGACTGAGGAGCAGCAGAGTTGGAGAGGGGATGCGGGGCAACCTGCTAGCTGGCCATGGGCTTAACGGTATTTGGTAATTAATAGGCCATATAATGTACGATATGACTGTGCCTGCGTGTGTGTGGGTGGGTGTGAGTGTGTGGGTGGGTGTGTCTATCCGCCTCTCCATCTGTCTATCTCTCTCTCTCTCTCTCTCTCTGTGTGTGTGCCAGGGATTTTTATGATTTAAATTGTGTGACTGGAAATACAATAATAACTCCGGGCACTTGGCAAACAAATAAATTAATTGAGCTGCGTGAATGGAGCTCTTCCCATCTCTTGCTCTCTCTCTCTCTCTCTCTTTCTCTCTTTCTCATTCGCTCTATTCATGGCAAACAAATGAGAAAGAAATATGAAGTGATAGAAACACACACACCCCCACACACACCTCCACACACACACACACACACTCACACCCAACGCTCAGTCATCCAATCGACCCGCATGCATTGAGCAAATTTAATTGAACAACCGCAGCAGGCAGTGAGTAGTAGTCGCCATAGGATCAGACAACTATTAGCAGCATGTGTGTGTATGTGTGTATGTGTGTGTGTGTGTGTGGAAGGGGTAACTACTAAAGCCAGTGTGAGTAAGTGTGTGTGCCTGTGCTGTGTCTTTTTATTATGTTTGTCGTATTTTCAAATGCAGCTGTTGCAAATTTATTTGTTGCCGTTGTCATTTTTAGTGCATACTTTGTGCCATTTCCATAAGTCAGCTAAATAAATCATTATACTAACTATAAATATATATATATTATATTAATATATATATATATATATATATATATATATATAAGGAATATGTCCATCACCACGATGAGATATTTCGCCATTCCGTGGCATAATTCGCTTCAATAATATGATTTTCACGGCCTTCATTGATTTTTGTCATAGCCAACAATTTATTCGGTTGGAAAACTTAAGACTAATCCTGAAATGAACCACAAATCTAGCTGTGGGATAATATTAATATCCTCTTAAAGTGGGAACAAATATCTTTTTGGGTTGTTGTAGACTGTCTTCCATTTCATCTCAATTCAATTGAGACAGTTTTAGATAAGTTGTAGAAACCAGCTGAAAGCTGTTTTTCTATTCAGTTTTGTCCAGGTTCTTGGCCATATAATATTTAATAGGTTTACATACACTTTTTCAGCATATGTCAAATTATGCAGATATATTTTTAACTCGTTGCGATTTAAATTTCAATTTAATTGTCAGCTTATGCAAAAACAATTTCAAATGCTTCACTTCATGATTTAATTATCATAAATATTCAGTGGAATTATTTATTCAAGCAGAGAAATTATTTTTTTTTTCTTGGAAATATGTCGATGAACGAATTCAATTCAATTCAATTGAATTTTACAGTCAGTAACGAAAAATTGTTAAAATTTTAATTATGTCAACGCAGGTGTGTCTTACAATCAACTGTAAACCCTAATTGAATGCATATGTGTGCTTTTGTAACACACTAACACACACACACATATATATATATATATATATATATATATAAATATATCCCTATATCAAAATCGATGAGAGGCATTTATTAAATTCATCAAATGCTGAATGTGTGTATTTTGTAGCTTTTTAGTTTCTCTTTTACAACACTTCTAACTTACATTAATCCCTGATATCTATATATATAAGCTATACTCCTTTAAAATTAATATTTTATTGGTAACCAACCCCATTTCGGTAGCAGCGTTACAGATCGATATTCTATAGCTATATAATCGTCAAATCAATACAAAATGACTTATTATTCATCAACAATTAATGTCAGGTTTTGATGTGGAACAAACCACTCGCCGCAAGCCAGGCTAACTGGGTAACCAGGGTAATTGCTAGTCGAGCTCACTCGACTAGAGCATTGTAAGCTGTTTGATCATCTTAGCTTTGTGGCCCTTTACTCAGCTTCAATATTTTATTCTCTGCCATATAAACCGATTTTGATATCAACTGAACATTCAATGTGCACTTATAAATTTTAATGCCTTTTCCTACAATCGGTTGAGTTATTAAATTGAGCTTGTTTGGCAATACTGGCAACCCTGTCGTAGGGGCTCATAAGATTTGCGCGCTTTGCGTTTTCATTTCAATGAACTATAATTAAAGTGGAAAAACCCATAATAATGCCAACTTTCAAGTTGTTTTAATAGTTTTCGCCCCGGCTTGAGTAATCAAATCCTGGGATGGAAAAGTGGTTCCGGGTGGTAGTTTTGATGAGCCAGTGATTTGACTAGGCACAAAATGTCGTTACGCCTGCTCTTAGGTAGTTTAAGCAAGGATTTTAAGGGCTTTATGGTCGGCTTATATATATACACACACATATAAATATGTATATATATATATATATATGTATTTATATATTAATGCGTATATATTTTAGCCGCACATAAAACGGTATTGAAAGACGGGGCTGACTCTTAATTAATAAGTGCGCTCGTCATTTATTGTTGCATTTTCACACCCTCGAAGCAAGCAGCGCACAACCCCACCTCATACAGTTTCCCCAACCCCTAGCTCCCCTCACCATCACACTAATACTCATTTCACGTATTTTAGCGATTTTCATTTATTGGGCAAACATTTGCAGCCATGTGGTGCACACAGCAAGTGTTTAGTGTACGTAGTGTGTGTGTGTGCGTGTGTGTGCGTGTGTGTGTCTTTGTGTGTGTTCCAATAAACCCATCAAATGTTTGTAAATTAATTTTGTGCTCATCACTGCTGTTGTTATTGGCTTTTAATGCGCATTTGGCTTTGCCTTTTGCCTTGGCCATGCTTTCGGTTCGGGTTTCCCTTTGGCTTTCGATTTAGAGTTGGTTTTGACTTTGATGACTTTAATCATTTGCGCCATATGTGCCCCAAAAATGACGTCATAATGTCGATTCAAGTGTTTTTTGCCTTCGTCTGTTTTTTTTTTGTATCCAGCCAATTCAGAGTTGTGGCAAAGGATTGTTGCAACTATGCAAAAAATCATAGCATTTTTTCCTTTTTTCATCAAGGTAACAAATTGAATGAACCACATAAAGATAGCATGTTGGGCTCTTCTCCATCCTAATTCGAATGTTTTGAACAACACAGTCTTAAGTCAAGTGCCACTGCTGAAAGGATGCACAAATTTAATTGAAAACTCTTAAATTAAAATACCTGGCTTAAAATACCGTAGCCATATGGGATTATAGACAGGCTTAGTTTAATTGCCTGTCTATAATCCCATCTAGCTACGGACTCCAGACTGATATGGACTCATTATTAAATCAATGCTTCGGATTCGGACTCTCATCGATTATCACAAAGCCTTACACTAACTTATTTACGTTAGATTGAACTGATTGCAGGATGATTACATATAGACAAATATATATATATATATATATATATATATATCAAACTAGAGCCGGTTACTTGTTGTACTCGAGTAGGTAAATTAGTCGTTGAGTGACTCTTGAGTACAGTCTTAAATACATCATATCATAGAACAATTCTTTATCGCATATATATTTATATTATATATTTTTTATATTTTTAACATAACTTTTACCTTTTCTTTATTACTTTTTTTTCCGAATTTTCTTCTCATAGCCTTATTTATTTATTTATTTTCAGTCCTCATTTTTCTTCATATTCATAGTTTTCATTTAACCTTAATTACCTCTATCTATTTCCACTTAGCTTTATATTCTTCTTTGTTTTCTTCTTTCCTTTGAACCTTCTCTCTCTCTCTCTCTCTCTCTCTCTCTCTCTCTCTTTCTGCTTACTCTTTTTTTTACTCTATTTCCTATATAAAATTTTCTTGTTTTGTTTTCTTTTTTATTTCAGCTTTATTTCACCACATGTTCTGTTTTCGATCCCTCTCTTTTTCTCTATATCTCTTTCTTTCTCGCACACTCTCCTTCGTTGCGGAGTTACTGGCTGCTGGTGATAATGACGTTTATGATGCATCATTAACTTGGCTAATTTTAATTACGCCCGCGCCCAAATTGCTGCTATCGTTTTTAATAATTTGCCGTGTCTCGCCATGTCTCATCCATCTCTCTATCTCTCTCTCTCTCTCTCTCTCTCTCTCTCTCTCTCTCTCTATGTAGCTGCCTTTCTCTTTCTCTCTGTTTATGCTTGGTCTTAACTTTTGCATTGGCGGCAGCTGTTGCAATCTCTTCATGCTCGTTCTCGTTTGAGAGCTGTCTGCCGGCAAGGCCCAGCACAAAGCCAACAAATTATGCACTTACACACAGACACACACACACACATACACACACACACACACATTTGCATAGCTGTGTTGCTATTTGAGTTATGCAGCATGTGCAGTGTGATGGGGCACTTGACTTTTTTCTTCTTGCTCCTTTGAGAGGCACACAAGTGAGCTGCCTCTCTGCCTGCCTGTCCGTCCTTCTGTCCTTCTGTATCCTTGGGAGTGTCTGCCTGCCTGCCTGGCTGGCATCTTCTTCCTCTTCATCTTCTTTTTGCTCCATTTGGACGCGCTGTCGTGTTAATTTAGCGCGAAATATTTGACAAGATGACGCTTGCCTCTTCCTCACACACACACACACACACAGATGCACAGACTCGCTACATATTGCATTTAGGCGTCTTTTCGGCCCGTTCCACCATCGAAATCGAGGCCAGACATGCAACGTCTGCTTTCTGTGGTGTGTGTGTGTGTGTGTGTGTGTGTAATGATCGAAAATCGTCTGTCTAGCATTCAGACATATCTACATATTTATACATACATCTATACACATATCTAGCAGGTCTGTTCCAAATTGCGAACGGAATCATTTCGTTTTTAACCGTTCGATTTCATGGCAAAAACTCATTTGATACAGTTACTTATTTGGTACCGTTACATAGCCTGAAGGAACTATTACACGCATCTTATCAAAAATCACATTCTATACAAAAATGTCTCCTCTTAACATACCATTTAGTTTAATACCCTACTAATTTATATATCGTTAGAATAGTTTTATCTTTTCTTTATAAGTTTTTACACACAAAAAAATTAACATTTCTATATAATAATATGTCAATAAATTTTAAAAAAAAAACCCCATTGATTATTGCTTTTACTAAGTAATAAGTTTTAGCTGATTATAGTCATGATTTAAAAATCTTAAGTTTTCCAATGAAATTCAAAGCAAATAAAATCAAAATTATTAATTTTTTATTAGCTTTTCAAAAAAAAAAAAAAATTGTTACCGTTTTTATTACATTTCCAACGAATTCAGAATTGGGAACGGAATTGTGCCTGTGCCTGTGTATATGTAGACAGGCACTCATATCGATTTATATAAGTTACGACACACACACAGATACACACACACACATACAGTAGACACTGCTGACATTCGATACTCGCATTGGCATCCTTTATGCTGCCCCTGCTTCGCTTGCCCCAAAGCAGACGCCTGAAACAGTCTGTGATTAAGTTGGGGCTCTTCAAATGATTTGATCTCCCAGCTAATTCACAAACAACATTCCCACACTTAAAGCCGCTGGCAACTTATGACAACTTGGTGCACAGTGTGATTTTGTCAGCATTTTTCACATTTTGGCTCAATCAGAATTAAGTCGAATCTGCTCTGCTCCTGATTTTCGAGTTGACATTGGCTATTTATGATAGAAGAGTGCGAAAAAGCAGTATAAAACCTCCCAATAGTACCCCCCCCCCCCCCCCCCGCCACACCAACAACAAGTGATTTATTATGCCACCTCCTCTTCTTCTCTTTACGCGGGCTTTTTTCTTTGGCACGTTTGCGCTGAGAAAACAGACGCCTCGCATGGCCACACAGTAAGCATGTACGTATATATATATCCTATTTATGTATATATATTAAATATGTTTATATATTTATGTATATTTATTCGCAGATAGCTGATAGCTCTTATAACAGATGTAATGTATTTTCTTCCAATTGATGACTCTTCCTCACTTTGAGCAGATCGCGCCACCTGTCTTTGTTGCTATCCATCTTGTTTTCCTATCCGTTTTTATTTTTAGTTGTGTTCTTCACGGTGGTCTTCTTGGAACGCCCGGCATTAGGGGGCTTACGTGGTGGAACTGACTTCTTTTTTTCGGGCTTTTCAATATCCGTTTTGGCGCATTTCTTGTCAATGTGCATTTTTTTCATTGACAAATTGTGATATTCTCTTCCTCGGGAATTGGTTGCACGTTATTTACCAGTCTACGGTAAGTCGCCTGATTCTTCAATCGGTACATGTCTTTTGTAAGTTCCTCGTTGTCTATTTCCTCCATCGGATCAAACGTTGCGTTTTTAAATGCAGACAGTTGCGGCTTATAAGTATGAAATTCTGATTTAACTTATTTCAGCAGCTTGCAGGATGACAGTACATTTACGATGAACAAACTGGAATGACATTGAATGCGACGATATATCGCTTATGCGATAGTTCGTGTGATCGCTTTGGTGTTGCACGTCTTATCGATGATTTGTGAATACCGATTTTATGAATAGCGAATCGTAACTAATATAAATAAATAATAACACAAATAAAATATTTTGGATATAGCTCAGCTGGAAATAACCAAAAGTCTTGACATTTTTATTACAAATTGAATTCTGCTTGGCATCAATTTCCAATTGAAAAGAAAGAATTTCTGTAAATAATTTGTATCAATAATTTTTTAGTGTTGAATCCGATTGTTTTAAAAGCATCTCCAGGTACATAATTGAAAAAGTTTTCTCCATACAATAGAAATGTGTTCCTTTTCCAGCGTTTCAATATTGTTGTATGTATGTTGTATGTAGTACTTTCAATTGTACAAAATGAATATATGTTTCAGTTTTCAGTATTCCATTGCGAATTCGCCCCGAGAATATATTCCATTTTTAATAACACAAAACTTTATCAAAATTTTATAAATAAAGGGCAAGAATTATGCCGGTAAAAACTATAAAAATTTATATTGCCAAACGCAGACCTCAAAAGTCAAAGCAAACAAAGCAAAGGGCAGAGGGCAGAGGGCAAATGGCTGAAGCCGAATGAAAGCTTCTCGAGGTTAAAGACTTCCAACTAGGATACACGATGTTTCAAGCTGTATTATGACAACTTGGTGCACAGTGTGATTTTGTCAGCATTGCTCACATATTGGCTCAATCAGAATTAAGTCGAATCTGCTCTGCTCCTGATTTATCGAGTTGACATTGGCTATTTATGATAGAAGAGTGCGAAAAGCAAATATAAATTTTACACACATTTTAGCTACTTACAAATGCCCTTCAATCATTGTGTGTGTAATCATATTTGAGTAATGGTCCACTTTAAACCCAAATATTGAACCAGTTCAGTTAACAAATAAGGTTTACATATTAAGTGTTTGTATTATCAGTCACTTTCGAACTGGCTTACTCAATCTTTAGCATCAATAATATTTAAGCCAATACACTGAACAGCACTTGAACTGGTTACGAGAAAATTAACTTGAAATAAGGTTAATTAAATCAACAATATTTGTAATATAAATTTATGCAAACTATCAGCATGATTAATTTCCATTTAGTGGCAAACTTAAAAAGCATTCGACAAAGTTTGAATAATTGACAAGTGGCTCACTTATTGAGTGTAATCCGATTTTGAATGTATTCATAATGCATTCAATTACTTAATAGTTTTTTTTTTAGCTCGAGACACCAAAAGCCACAAAATATATTTGGCGACTGTGGCAGCGAATCACAGAGTGTGAAACCAGCTAACATATACATATAATACACACACAAAAACACACACACACACACAGCACACACGCATGAGAGAGACGGACAGACAGAGTCATTTATAAAATTTCTAACAGAACGTGTTAAATGGCGTCAATATTAAAAGTTCAAATATGACGCTGACGAGCCAGAAGGAGTTGGAGCAGAATTGGGGCAACGATGGGGGCAAGAATCGGTGCAAGTTTGGTGGAAAGGATGATGTCGACGATGATGATGATGATAATGATGATGATGGCGACGATGACGACGAAAGCGCAGACAAAGTAGACACCGAGAGTTGAAGCTATTATCGTTGTCGCAACATGACACACACACATATATATATATATATATATATATATATATTTGTAATGTGTTTATACACATGGTGTGTGCTAATGTTGTTGTTGTTGTTGCTGCTCATCATCTTTTGGCGTTAGCAAGTGGCTTCGACGGGCAACTTCTAATGGCAGCATTATGCAGCCGGTCCCTTTAGCCACCCCTTCAGCACACACCCATCCCCACACACAACTCCCCCCCCCCCCCACAGCTTCATACGCTTGGAGTATGTTTCTGGCATCGCTCTTTTGGCCAAAATGAAAATGAAACTGTTGCAAAATCCCATAAAACGGCCAAAAAGCTCTTGTAAATGACGCCAACAGATGTCGATGCTAAGAACGGCAGACAACGTCGCATACACTGAAAAAAACAGCAATTCGTGGTAATATATATATACATATATATTTTATTTATCAATTCATATGTTTAAATTATATTTGTTATTTATGTGCTTTAGCAATGCTCCTAAAAAATATATATATACATAAAATGTTACTTTTTTTTTTTTGCTTCCAATTAATTGATAAACGTGTCCAAAAAGCAATTAGATGTATTATTCATATGTACAGGGTATCTGACAGTCGGACCGTTGCAATTAGAGCACTTTTAGCTGTGGCTATTTTGCAGGACAAACTCCAAAAATGGGAGCATTTTTTTTTTTTGTCGAGTGCACAATTTAGCTGAACCCACTACTTTCCCTCGAACATAACAGCATTTGCCAAAACATCTATTAACCATATCTATATATATATTTATATATATATATATATATATGTGTGTGTGTGTGTGTGTATGTGTGTGTTTGAGTTGCTTGTCCTGCGTTTTGGCGTGTTTTAATAAAGCGACAATGACATTTTATGAATTTTCCACTTTGTTCTTGCCTTTTGCCTCTTGCCACATTCACGTGCCACGTTCCACGATTGCCGTTGATCGTTTACCGTTCACGTCCACGTCCACGTCCACGTCCACGCCTACGCAACCGAAGCCCACTCCATGCCCTACTCTGTAGCCGTGGCAACCCTCTGGCAGGAAAACTTCGCCGTCATCGTCGACGGCGTCCATTGTTTGTTTGTTTGTTTGCTTAGAACTACAGCGGAGAGTTCACTTTTTTGCTTCCAGCAATGTCGCCTGCCCTCCTCGCTCCTCATCCATCGACTGATGGCGACTGTTTCGCCAGTGGCGGCTTCAAATGAATTGTCATTATTTGTGTCTATTCGTGTGTGTTGGTGTGTGTGTGTGTGTGTGAGTGTGCTTGTGTGTGTTGGTTTGCTGCTCGGGTGTTGCACAAAGGCGTGTTTTAGTCGTCTTTGATATCCGATTTCATTTATAATTAGCTGCAAGGTTTACGGTTTACGGTTGCCATACCTTTGCTTGTGGTTGGTGCGGCCGGGTCAAGTAATTTAGTGTCAATCGCGAACGAAGGGCGGGAGGAGGTTTCTACAGAGCGAGACAGAGAGAGAGAGAGGATGCTATCTACTCTAGCTAACTGCCCGACCAAGTGGCACTAAAGTTATCTCAGCACGCACTTAAAATCTTAGTTGAAGAATATACAAATTACAAGAAAATACAGCCATGCGGCAAATGTAAATAGTTGCATTAGTTAGTGGAGACACAGAAGATGGAAATCTCTAGTCGATATATAAAAATATTAATATGAATACATACAAAAATAAATAAATAATAGATATAGATATGTATAATAGATATAGATATGTATATTCACTATCTGGGGCATCACTCTAGCAAAGTTCTACATGGAGCATAAATTGATGAATTCTTTTAGTCACCATCAGTGGCCACATTTAGCGAATGTGTTGTGCGGCAAGTTCAAGTTGAAGTGCAGAGTGGAAAGTTGAAGTGGAAAACATTTGCGCCCCAAATGCCAACCGGCGGCCAAAATTAACAGCTAATTACGTGCGAATGCCAAATACTAAAGAATTTTAAATGGCACGTGCCCTTCTTGGGGTAGACCAGGTGGAGGTGGGGTGTGTTTTTTACAAGCTCAAAGTTGACGCACAAAATAATAATAATAGCATAAAAGAGCTCACGTAGCCAGCAAGTGCAAGGGACGAAAGGATACCAGCAACAAAAACGTCAAACATTATTTGAATACAAAGTGTCCTTGAAAAGGGTTGCCATCATATACCAAACACCTGAAACCCCCTCCTGCCTCCTGCCACACTCCTCACAACTCTCGCCCGGTTTATGGCGTCTCTAAGTTCAGCGCCAATGTGACAAAAGTATGAAATTAGTCAATGTTGCCGACACGACTAAATAGGGGACGCTGCCAACAACTGCAACCCTTGTTCCAGGCGCCTTTTTTTTTAACCAGGGCTGAGTTCAGCATTCTAAAGTAAGTAAAAGGGCGCTAGTCGAGGGAGCTCGACTAGAAGATATCCTGACCCCAGATGTTAAATACACAGTGGGTTGTCTAAAAGTGGTTTCATTAATATACAAATATGCTTTGCTTAGCAATAAAGAGAACTAATATTCCATATATAAATTGGTTCTACTTTCAGTTCAACAATTTATATATATCTTAAATGGTTTTTTTTCCCTATTCAATAACCATTTTTATTGGGTTTGATCGGACTTTCTCTCTATTTCTCACCATGTCTCTATATCTTTTAGTCTGTCTAATTTGTACCTTTAAGTTTCTAACTACATTTTCCACCATCTCTCTTTTTATTGTACATTATGTATTGAAGCGTCAAGTTTCAAGTCGAGCATTCCCCATTTAACGCTTTGGGCAAACGGTATAAAATTTTGAAGTGTTGGAATTGAAGCGGGGTCAGCGTGCTCATTGTTGTTGTTGTTGTTGTTGTTGTTGTTGTTTTTGTCGCCGCCTTCGACGCAATTAAAATTCAAACAGCAAAATGCATTTGGCCACACATAAACAGAGATAAGAACTGAAAGAGGAAGGGATAGAGAGAGAGAGAGAGATAAGGCTGAGAGAGTGAGTGGAAGAGCGAGAGTTTTTGTCGACTCACAGGATTTATAGATATCCAAGTTTGGTATTGTAATTCAAATTCATTTTAAATACTAGTGTATATAAATATATAATTGAATGTCTGATTACGGTATTTGATTTAACAAATATAATTCTTTATTCATCAAAACACGTCTGTTCAGTTTGGTGTACAAAATATAACTCTGCTTATGCTACTGGTTTAATCAATAATGAAACCTCGCATTTGCGTCTTATTTCATTATTTACAGTTAGGTTAAATTTCTTAGAATATACAGTTAGGTTTGATTGCTTATGCTGAGGCGCTGGCGCCGTCGCAGTGAGTGTGGACATGAGAGATCTGCATGATGTCATGATCTGGATATGTCACTATATATATATTTATGTATATATATTTATATATATATATATATACTTTACATGTGGTGGCTTGTGCATAATTACACGCTAAATTGTGCGACACAAATAAAGTGGCATTAAAAGTTGCAGAGAAAGGGAAAAACCGTATCACACTCACCTGGAAGTAAAGTGTTAAGGATTCGCACCTTTTCTTGCCTCTTGCCCCACTTGTTTATTTCTTGCCTGGAGTCAGCAAGGAGTCGCCACCAGCAGCAGCATTCCACATTGCTTCTATTTGTGTGCTCTCATCTGGCAACTGGCGACTGCTTCTTATCTCTGTTGGCAAATTAACGCAACAGATGTCTGGAATTTGCAGCTGCAATTTGCATTTCAGGTTTCCCCTTTTTTCCTCCTTTTTTTGTGCATTGCACGTTTGTGGCACACGTGCTGCTGGGGGGGCAAGCAGCAGTTGGTTTATGTAAATAAGTGATAAATATATATGGTTTCATTTTCTTGCCAGTATCTTTAAATTCCTGATTTACCGGCACGTTGTGTTGGCCTCACAAAAAAGTAAACTAAATATGGTCTGCCCATCCTCCTTGGTAATCCTTAATGCTACACTGCTTCTCTTTTACCTATCAGCTGTTTTTTTACACCACGTGATCTCATTAGTTAGTCCACAATTCGTATTGCCATTCTTTCTTAAGATATATAAAGCACTGTTCTCTGTTTTTTATCGATCGATGCTAAAAGCAATATGCAATATGCTTCAAAAGTTAGCTTCTGCTTTAAATGAGAGCTTCATTTGCTTATTAATAAGCCACTTTAGTTTCATCTTAAGTGTAGCTTTGGCTCTCTGTTTGCATAGCTGTAAGCAATAACTGTAATGGCATTCAACACCCACAACCAGACACACACACACACAAACACACACAATCAAACAATGACTTAGATGGCAAAAGATACTTACTTGAATTCCAAAATACTCAAAACGAACATGGCCAAAAGGGCGCAAATGCAGCGAGCCAAAAATAATGAACTCCAAATGAAGTAAAATAAAACAAAACAAAACACACTGGAAAAAAAAGAAGCGCACACAATATTAATTATTCATATTTCATTAGTGAGGAGCTTCGAACCTCCCATTACCCTCTGCAGTACCACCTTCGAGGGAGCCAAAGAAAGGCGTGTGCCGTTATATAAAATTTATAAAAATCAAAGTAATGCTTCCAGGCTGCGAGAGCGAGAGCAAACAGAAATGGTTAACAAAGGGGATGCTGGGGAGAGGGGGGATTTAACAGTAAATGCTATCCGAGACTAAGACCAAGCAACAGAATACCATCTACCTGTTCAATCTGCCACACTTAGCAAAATAAGCAAGTAAGAATGTGCGAGTCGAGAGAGAGCGCCCTAAACTTAGCTAATAAATACATAGGCTTGCTGATCAATGATAGAATATTATCAATAAGAATATATAAAATATAAATTGAAAGGCCATATTTTGTAAGCTTCAACTGCTCAAAATATACATCAACTGGCAGTTTTTTAAATTTGAAAACTCTTTCGTAAGCCAAAAATCTTGGGTGTTTTTTTTAATAGCATCTGCTCATCTCACCATTTATTGTTGGAGCTTTACAATTTTATAAAATATTGGATTATATTGAGTTTTTTCGATATTATCAATATTTCCATTTTTAACAGTTTGACGCATAAAAGCGAATATATATTACAGACTTTAAAACATGTTTCAAATTAAAAAAATCTACCTTCGCTTCTAAAGAATAAAAAGTATTTGTCTTTTATTATATATATATATATATATATATATATATAGAAAATTTTTTTAGAGTGTAGTAATTGGTCTAACTTCTGGCTGGCTGGCATCTTTCGAATCTGCGGCGTTCCATTTGGTAGACATAATCATTTGTCTTGGCGTTGCCAACCAGTGTTTTTCCGAGGGCTGCCGCGGCGCCATTGATGAATGAAGTGCGTATATTTTGCCAGCTTTTGAAAGGGCCAAAAGGCCAGGCAACATTAAAAATGCACACGCAATCAGAAAATGTTCCATGTTGGCCCAGACAGGGAAAACCAGTTACCAGTTAACAGTTAGCCAACAGGCAGCAGAG
Organism: Drosophila longiperda; assembly: GCA_035042125.1. Lineage (NCBI taxonomy): Eukaryota > Metazoa > Arthropoda > Insecta > Diptera > Drosophilidae > Drosophila > Drosophila longiperda. The sequence goes on along the minus strand of JAWNLV010000136.1, from coordinate 1,797,121 downwards.
GCAACAGCAGTGGCAGCAATCCAGGTGATGGATCAACAGCGACCAGATAAGACAGCCGTGTTGAGTTGGAACCGGGGGTGGCCATGACTTGAGCAGTGTTGGAGGAGAGGTATGGGCGGGGTAATGAGCGAGTTGAAGTGGGCCAACACATAACACACAACCGTCAACTTTTCTTTTCCTTTTATACCCTTAATCAGTTGAAAATGGCGAAATGGGTTTAATTAAGTTGTGCTTGATTATGTAACGGTCTGAAAGAAGCAACTTCAAAAATATCAAGTATAAATATTTTTTATATTCATGATTAGAAACAACAGTCGAAAAGATTTGAGCATGTCCGTCAGTTCGTGAATTAATTTACAACGACAACGACAATAATCAAATGTATACAATTTTACAAAGATCGAATTGGAAACACAGATTGGCTGACCATGTATCTCTCAGGATATATCCAATCGATCTCTAGACTAGACCATGTCATTCCGACTTTTACTTTTCAATTAATGAAGTACCTATTATATTAATGTTATAATAATATAATTTATAATAAATTCATAGGATTTCCTTAAAATACGAATATAAAGAGACTCGTTAAGAATATATATATTATACACCGTGCAAAAGACGACTTCGATCAGAATATATATATATTTCAGGGTATTTATGTACGGGGTATTTATTGGTCAAGCTTATACTATTTCTTTAATTGCAGGAGCTGCTTTCTTTCTTAAGCCTTTGAACTGGGCATTGCCATTCAGCATTCAGTATTCGCCGTCGTCGTAGTCGTTGATGGCAATTTATAATTTGTTTGGGCTTTCAGCGAGCCGTCCAAGGCAATTACCGTGCTCAAGGTGCACTTTTGCTCAGCTTGCCACATCCACTTGCTCATTCTCATCCCATTCCTTGCCCCATCTTCATTCACATTCAGTTCGTACACCTACGCAACGAGGCATTTCGGGTTGACTTAAGGCGAACTTTTGCTTCTCCTCGACCGCGCCAACTCGCTCGACTTATCGGGTTCACTTACTAGGTCAACGTTGTCTCCTCCCACTAGCCGTCAGTATAAAACCTCCCAATAGTACCCCCCCCCCCCGCCACACCAACAACAAGTGATTTATTATGCCACCTCCTCTTCTTCTCTTTACGCGGGCTTTTTTCTTTGGCACGTTTGCGCTGAGAAAACAGACGCCTCGCATGGCCACACAGTAAGCATGTACGTATATATATATCCTATTTATGTATATATATTAAATATGTTTATATATTTATGTATATTTATTCGCAGATAGCTGATAGCTCTTATAACAGATGTAATGTATTTTCTTCCAATTGATGACTCTTCCTCACTTTGAGCAGATCGCGCCACCTGTCTTTGTTGCTATCCATCTTGTTTTCCTATCCGTTTTTATTTTTAGTTGTGTTCTTCACGGTGGTCTTCTTGGAACGCCCGGCATTAGGGGGCTTACGTGGTGGAACTGACTTCTTTTTTTCGGGCTTTTCAATATCCGTTTTGGCGCATTTCTTGTCAATGTGCATTTTTTTCATTGACAAATTGATATTCTCTTCCTCGGGAATTGGTTGCACGTTATTTACCAGTCTACGGTAAGTCGCCTGATTCTTCAATCGGTACATGTCTTTTGTAAGTTCCTCGTTGTCTATTTCCTCCATCGGATCAAACGTTGCGTTTTTAAATGCAGACAGTTGCGGCTTATAAGTATGAAATTCTGATTTAACTTATTTCAGCAGCTTGCAGGATGACAGTACATTTACGATGAACAAACTGGAATGACATTGAATGCGACGATATATCGCTTATGCGATAGTTCGTGTGATCGCTTTGGTGTTGCACGTCTTATCGATGATTTGTGAATACCGATTTTATGAATAGCGAATCGTAACTAATATAAATAAATAATAACACAAATAAAATATTTTGGATATAGCTCAGCTGGAAATAACCAAAAGTCTTGACATTTTTATTACAAATTGAATTCTGCTTGGCATCAATTTCCAATTGAAAAGAAAGAATTTCTGTAAATAATTTGTATCAATAATTTTAGTGTTGAATCCGATTGTTTTAAAAGCATCTCCAGGTACATAATTGAAAAAGTTTTCTCCATACAATAGAAATGTGTTCCTTTTCCAGCGTTTCAATATTGTTGTATGTATGTTGTATGTAGTACTTTCAATTGTACAAAATGAATATATGTTTCAGTTTTCAGTATTCCATTGCGAATTCGCCCCGAGAATATATTCCATTTTTAATAACACAAAACTTTATCAAAATTTTATAAATAAAGGGCAAGAATAATGCCGGTAAAAACTATAAAAATTTCCATTGCCAAACGCAGACTTCAAAAGTCAAAGCAAACAAAGCAAAAGGCAGCGGGCAGAGGGCAGAGGGCAAATGGCAGATGGCTGAAGCCGAATGAAAGCTGCTGGAGGTTAAAGTCTTCCAACTGGGATACACAATGTTTCAAGCTGTATCTGAGGGAGTGAGAGCAATGGGATGAAAGTAGTGGGGCAAAGTAGGGAGACCAGAAATGTTTGGGCCAAACAAGAATTGAAGTATGAATATTAAATATACAAATACAAGATTTGATTTTTTTTTCTTTTACTGCTAGTGCTGCTTTTGCTGCTGCTGTGAGTAGCGGTATTTTCAGGTGTTATGCAGAAAACTCCACCATACCACATTCACCCTCCCGTTACCGGACGGCACTGTAAAGTGGTGTGGCAACTCCCTGCGGCGTCATTGTGTGCATTGCAAGTGGCAACAAAATAAACCGTTTGATGACATCAACTGATTGATGTCGAGATTTGCTTGGGGTTGAGTCTATTGACGCGTCAAGTTCTTATCAAAGATTGGCAATCAGTTCACCAGATGTTTTCAATGCAAAAATACCTACTTACATACATACGTACATACATATATGAAGATGAGTGGCTTAACGCGTAGCATATTGAGCTTAGCCTTGAGCTTTATTTATTGGATATAGTTTGGGGAATTGGCTTATTTAATATTTGAAATTCTGTATCTAATATCCGGTATGATAATCCTCGTTGTGGCGTGTATTTCAAACATCAGATAACAATTTCCTTTTCGCCATTGAAATATGTTTTATATTTTCTAACATACTCCATAAATTTAAAGCACTTTGTTCTTATTTATAAGCTACTTTAAAACAATATGATTTATAAAAGCTACAGTTAAATTCTGTATATCACTTGGTGTATACATTGTGTGTCTGTGTGTGTGTGAGTGTGTATATGTGCTTGTGGGACATGCAACGAGGCACATTAATTAAATAAAAATTGATTTTTCAAGCGCCTGAAATACAATCAACGACCAGCTCCAAGTAGGGCTAGCAACTACGAGTGGCTCGCACATGAAGAGGAGCTATGGCCTGGAACAGCGCATCAGTGCCCTGCCCCCCCCCCCCCTGGCCAGTCCCTAGCCTCTCTACTCCCATGCACCCAGCTGATGATGTTGTCAAATGAAGTTAACAAAGTTTTACGTATTTTTTTTTATTATTTATTTATTTTTTTCTCTCTTTTTTTTGCGTACGCTTGACTTTTCATTTTTGTTGTTGTTTTTTTTTATGTTATGCATAAGTATAATATGGACATGAGTCAAAGCCATCGTGGAGCTGGTTGTTGTAGTTGCAGTTGAAGAGCACTATATCCGCCAATCGGTTGCATGGTTACATGATGCCACATGCGTTTTGTATTGCCTTTAACCGTTGGCCACAGTTTAATGGCCGCTGTCGTCCTTTTTGTGGCACGACGGCATTTAAACCGCAGCAAGTCCTCAGGCAAATTGAATTTTCAACGTATGGTAGCACACTAGCACACACACACACACACTGCCAAATACACACGCAGTGTAGAAAACGCCCACAATTACTAGGAGCCGGCTTAAAGCTCTACTTGCCCCATTATATAGCATTTATAGTCACAACACTACACACCCACAATACCCAACTGGGCTGCCACTACCGCAGTTTCCAATCCCCACCCCACACCGCTGGCCAAAACCATTTGCTATTCGCTTCTTTCGTTTCTCGTTACAAAATTACCCACGATAAAAATTGAATTACTTCGTCGACGTTCAACGCTGGCGTTCGCATCGCATTCAAGTTTTGCCTTTGTCTCCTGGTCATGCCCCGGATTCTGTATACGGGTACGGGTACGGGTACGTGTACGGGTCGGGATCCTGGTCCTCGTCCTGGTTCCCGTTCTGGTTCTGAATCTGGTTATGTTTCTCGTCCTGTTATGCTTACTCTTGATGCACCCACAGTAACGCCCACGTCTCGGCGACACTACTTAGACGACGTTGAAACTGTCGCCGAGCCTGCTCCTGCACACTGCACCCTCTTCCATGCTCCATGCATTCTGCATTCTGTCTATGTATGCACTACTACTCTTGTGTGTGTGTGTGTGACTTCATCTAATGATAAATGAGCTGCAATGGATGACAGCGAATCAACTTAAGTGTATTGCTCTGCTTCGGTGACACTACCATACCACTTGCCACTCCCACCCCGCCCTCTCTATCACACTCCAAGCTCTGCGACTATGTCCTGCTGGCGCAAGTCCTGTGCCTTTGCCAGTGTCCTACCATCCAATGCACTTTCCCTTAACGCTTTTTGCTTGTGTTTACGTTTCACTTCAAATTTCTATGCTACACTAAATATTTACATAGGAAAAACTTTGCAAGTGTAAGTGAAACTCTTTAAAGATGGTCGTCGAACAAAAAACTTGAGCAATTTGTCGCTACTCATTAACTTATCGGAGCTTATTCTAAAGTGCGTTGATAATAAGAGAGATTGGTATTTAATGATTGCAGCTGTGACCAGTTCTAAGCCAAACAAAAAAAGAAAGAATAAAAATAAAAGGCTAAAACATGCTGGCAATTAGTTAAAGTGCATTTCGGCTCAATCAACAGAGTATTTAAATTGTATGCAAGAATGCCAACGGCTCGTCGTTAAGCTGCCAGCAGTTTATTGTAGTTAAGTTGGCAATCCAAAAATCAATCTACTTCAATGGTCAACCAGGCATTTAAATTCCTGCTTGTATTTTGGGCAAGACCAAAATTCTTTACTTTATCTTCTAGACCGAATATTAATTTCACTATTTATTTTTATTAAACCCTGAACTGAAAGTTTGTAAGAAAGGTATAATGATATTGTTCAAATGTATGTAACAGGCAAAAGGAAGCATCTCCGAACCCATAAAGTACATATGTTCTTGATCAGGATCAACAGAGAGCTAGAGACTTTAGATTTGGAATATAGATACACGTATATCCAGATCAAGTTTGCTGTATTTTGTTTTTATCGAAAACTGCCTCCGTTTCCACATTCTCGGTACATACCGATTTTCGATAGCCATAAATTCCACAACTTTGAAGGCAGAATCTTTTAATACACTTCCTAAATTTTAATTTCAATAAGATCGGAAAAGAAAAACCCAAAATATAATCAAAAATATATATTTTCAAATTGACCACTTTTCTACCAGCAGCCCCAACCATTCTCTGTATGCATAAATAGGCGCATTTGTGAGAAAGAGATTGCATACCATTCGACACAAGCCTCAACATGTTTTTGTACGTGTTCTGCAGACCTGCTCACATTTGGTTGGAAAACTTTTGACAAGAAATTTGCTAATAATATTAGAATACATTCAACAGCTGGGTTCAGGGTGTATTGTAGTCGAGTGAGCTCGACTAAAAATTCTTAATTGTTATTTATTTATTTTATTCATTATTCCTATTTCAGATACATGACATCGGTTCTAAGTAACCCAACCCAAGTTTCGTCAAGAATAAACTGAGCAAGTCAATGGCCGCACAGCCGGACAGAAAGAGTCAATGTTATATGGACTCGGCCAGTGGTACTGATTCACAATGTTTATATATTCTGAGGTCGGAGAAGTCTTCTAGGGTAGTGTAAAGAAAGTTTTTTCAAACAGCATATTAAAATTTGACTTTATTGATTAATGCATATATATAAATTATGTTTTTATTGCAAAACTAATTTTAATTGTTAAAATAAATAAGAAAAAAAAAATTGGTATGTTCACATATATGTATTATATATCATTGCTAATATCATTGAATTTATTGTGAGATTATATTGTACGAATGTTATAGTTATCGTTTCAGTTTAGTTCGTTTGGCATTTGGGTTGGTTGCATGTGGATTCCTTTCTACTTGTGCAGACACTCGGCGTCACTTCGGGAGACGCATTTCAGGCTGCGATAGTCGAAGTGCTCTTTCTTATCGCAGCGCAGGTGCACGAACCTATGCTTACCAGATTTCTTTGCCTCACAGCGATAATACTTTCTGCAGTCGCGCAGATCTGGATAGACATCGTCCTCATCGCATTCCTTCTCATTGTTTAGCTTTTTGATGACTTTATTAACGTATTCCATTTTCTCCTTCCAGCTTTGCGTTTCGTTGTCCTCGTCTTCGTTTGACTTTTTCTGTTCGCTGTCCTTCTCCTCTTTGGAATCCTTTGATTTCTTGCTGTCTTTGTTGTGTCTATTGTCTTTTTTGTCCTTCTTTTCCTCATCGGAGCTATTGGACTTTTTCTTGTTGCTGTCCTTGTTACTCTTCTTTTCTATCTTCTCCTCTTCTGAGCTATTAGACTTTATCTTATTGCTTTCCTCTTCAGAGTCTTTCGACTTGTTGTCATCCTTTTTCTTCTGCTTTTCGTCCTTCTCATTCGATTGATCCTCAGCGGATTTTGGCTTATTTTTGCCATTGTTTCTCTCTTCAACAGAGGCGTTCTCATTGGATACGGCTCCACCAGACGGTATCTCAGACGGCTGCTCCACAGATTCACTTGTTTCTGGTTTGTCGTTGGGCTCAGTTGGTCTAGATGTGGGGAATAATGTTGGAACTTTAGTGGGTGCAGCGGTGGGCTGATCGGACTTCTTAGTTGGACGCCAACTGTTGATCCAATCATGCCAATTGGGCCAGGTGGGCTTCCCTGTCGGCCTGGAATGACCGTTGTTGTGGCCATTATTATGATGTGGTCGCTGTGAATGATGTGGCCAAGCGGGATGCTGTGGAATAGGGCGGCCGGTTGGCCTTGGATGCCATGGCCATGCACCGGGAGCATTTTGATCAACAGGTGCGTTGGGATCGACCGGTGCATTGGGATCTACTGGTGCAATAGGATTCACTGGTGCGTTCGGATCAACTGGTGCGTTGGGATCTACAGGTGCGTTGGGATCTACTGGTGCAATAGGATTCACTGGTGCGTTGGGGCCAACTGGTGCATTGGGACCTACTGGTGCATTCGGATCAACTGGCGCGTTGGGATCTATGGGTGCGTTCGGAACAGCCGGTGCGTTGGGATCTATTGGTGCATTGGGATCTATCGGTGCAATAGGACCCACTGGTGCGTTCGGATCAACTGGTCCGTTGGGATTTACTGGTGCGTTAGGATTCACTGGTGCATTGGGACCTACTGGTGCATTCGGATCAACTGGTGCGATGGGATCCACCGGTGCGTTCGGGTCAACTGGTGCGTTAGGATCAACTGGTGTGATCGGATCCACTGGTGCAGTGGGATCAAGTGGGGTATTCGGATCAACTGGTGCGTTGGGGTCAACAGGTGCGGTCGGGTCAACTGGTGAGTTCGGATCCACTGGTGCATTGGGGTCAATTGGTGCACTGGGAACAACTGGTGCGTTGGGATCTACTGGAGCATTAGGGCCAACTGGGTCGATAGGAGACACTGTTGATCCTTCCGGATTCGCAGGTGAATTGGGGTCAACAGGAGTATTTGGATCAAGTGGTGCATTGGGATCCGCAGGTCCATTTGGATTAACTGGTGCGTTCGGATCAACTGGTGCGTTGGGATCCACTGGTGCATTGGGGTCAATTGGTGCACTGGGATCAACTGGTGCGTTGGGATCTACTGGAGCATTAGGGCCAACTGGGTCGATAGGAGACACTGTTGATCCTTCCGGATTCGCAGGTGAATTGGGGTCAACAGGAGTATTTGGATCAACTGGGGCGTTAGGATTCACTGGTGCGTTAGGATTAACTGGTGCATTGGGGTCAACTGGTGCATTCGGATCTACTGGTGCACTGGGATTTACTGGTGCATTAGGATCCACTGGTGCATTGGGGTCAACTGGTGCGTTCGGATCCACTGGTGCATTGGGATCAACTGGTGCATTGGGATCAACTGGTGCGTTGGGATCTACTGGTGCATTAGGATCAACTGGTGCGTTCGGATCCACTGGTGCATTTGGGTCAACTGGTGCATTGGGGTCAACTGGTGCGTTGGGATCAACTGGTGCGTTGGGATCTACTGGTGCATTAGGATCAACTGGTGCGTTGGGATCTACTGGTGCATTAGGATCAACTGGTGCGTTGGGATCTACTGGTGCGTTAGGATCCACTGGTGCATTGGGGTCAACTGGTGCATTAGGATCAACTGGTGCGTTGGGATCAACTGGTGCGTTAGGATCCACTGGTGCATTGGGGTCAACTGGTGCATTAGGATCAACTGGTGCGTTGGGATCAACTGTTGCGTTGGGATCTACTGGTGCATTAGGATCAACTGGTGCGTTGGGGTCAACTGGTGCGTTAGGATCAACTGGTGCGTTGGGGTCAACTGGTGCGTTAGGATCAACTGGTGCGTTAGGATCAACTGGTGCGTTCGGATCCACTGGTGCATTGGGATCAAGTGGGGCATTCGGATCAACTGGTGCGTTGGGTTCAACTGGTGCGTTGGGATCTACTGGTGCGTTGGGATCAACTGGTGTATTTGGGTCAACTGGTGCGTTCGGATCCACTGGTGCATTTGGATCAACTGGTGCGTTGGGGTCAACTGGTGCGTTGGGATCAACTGGTGCGTTGGGATCTACTGGTGCATTAGGATGAACTGGTGCATTAGGATCAACTGGTGCGTTGGGATCTACTGGTGCATTAGGATCAACTGGTGCGTTGGGATCTACTGGTGCGTTAGGATCCACTGGTGCATTGGGGTCAACTGGTGCATTAGGATCAACTGGTGCGTTGGGATCTACTGGTGCATTAGGATCAACTGGTGCGTTGGGGTCAACTGGTGCGTTAGGATCAACTGGTGCGTTAGGATCCACTGGTGCATTGGGATCAAGTGGGGCATTCGGACCAACTGGTGCGTTGGGGTCAACTGGTGCGTTCGGATCAACTGGTGCATTGGGATCAACTGGTGCATTAGGATCAACTGGTGCGTTGGGATCTACTGGTGCATTGGGATCAACTGGTGCGTTGGGATCTACTGGTGCGTTAGGATCCACTGGTGCATTGGGGTCAACTGGCGCATTAGGATCAACTGGTGCGTTGGGATCTACTGGTGCATTCGGATCAACTGGTGCGTTGGGGTCAACTGGTGCGTTAGGATCAACTGGTGCGTTGGGGTCAACTGGTGCGTTAGGATCAACTGGTGCGTTAGGATCCACTGGTGCATTGGGATCAAGTGGGGCATTCGGACCAACTGGTGCGTTGGGGTCAACTGGTGCGTTAGGATCCACTGGTGCATTGGGGTCAACTGGTGCGTTAGGATCAACTGGTGCATTGGGGTCAACTGGTGCATTGGGGTCAACTGGAGCATTGGGATCTACTGGTGCATTAGGATCCACTGGTGCATTGGGATCAAGTGGGGCATTCGGATCAACTGGTGCGTTGGGATCTACTGGTGCATTAGGATCAACTGGTGCGTTGGGATCTACTGGTGCGTTAGGATCCACTGGTGCATTGGGGTCAACTGGTGCATTAGGATCAACTGGTGCGTTGGGATCTATTGGCGCATTCGGATCAACTGGTGCGTTGGGGTCAACTGGTGCGTTAGGATCAACTGGTGCGTTGGGGTCAACTGGTGCGTTAGGATCAACTGGTGCATTGGGATCAAGTGGGGCATTCGGATCAACTGGTGCGTTGGGTTCAACTGGTGCGTTGGGATCTACTGGTGCGTTGGGATCAACTGGTGTATTGGGGTCAACTGGTGCGTTCGGATCAACTGGTGCATTGGGGTCAACTGGTGCATTGGGATCTACTGGTGCATTAGGATCCGCTGGTGCATTGGGATCAAGTGGGGCATTCGGATCAACTGGTGCGTTGGGTTTAACTGGTGCGTTGGGATCTACTGGTGCGTTGGGATCAACTGGTGTATTTGGGTCAACTGGTGCATTGGGGTCAACTGGTGCGTTGGGATCTACTGGTGCGTTAGGATCCGCTGGTGCATTGGGGTCAACTGGTGCGTTCGGATCAACTGGTGCATTGGGGTCAACTGGTGCATTGGGATCTACTGGTGCATTAGGATCAAGTGGGGCATTCGGATCAACTGGTGCGTTGGGATCTACTGGTGCATTAGGATCTACTGGTGCGTTGGGATCAACTGGTGTATTTGGGTCAACTGGTGCATTGGGGTCAACTGGTGCGTTGGGATCTACTGGTGCGTTAGGATCCACTGGTGCATTGGGGTCAACTGGTGCGTTCGGATCAACTGGTGCATTGGGGTCAACTGGTGCATTGGGATCTACTGGTGCATTAGGATCCGCTGGTGCATTGGGATCAAGTGGGGCATTCGGATCAACTGGTGCGTTGGGTTCAACTGGTGCGTTGGGATCTACTGGTGCGTTGGGATCAACTGGTGTATTTGGGTCAACTGGTGCATTGGGGTCAACTGGTGCATTTGGATCAACTGGTGCATTGGGATCCACTGGTGCATTAGGACCCACTGGTGCATTGGGGTCAACTGGTGCGTTCGGATCCACTGGTGCATTGGGATCAGCTGGTGCATTAGGATCGTTAGGATCCACTGGTGCGTTAGGATCCACTGGTGCATTTGGGTCAACTGGTGCATTGGGGTCAACTGGTGCGTTCGGATCAACTGGTGCATTGGGGTCAACTGGTGCGTTCGGATCCACTGGTGCATTGGGATCAAGAGGGGCATTCGGATCAACTGGTGCGTTGGGGTCAACTGGTGCGTTCGGATCCACTGGTGCATTGGGATCAACTGGTGCATTAGGATCAACTGGTGCGTTGGGATCTACTGGTGCATTAGGATCAACTGGTGCATTGGGGTCAACTGGTGCGTTGGGATCTACTGGTGCATTCGGATCAACTGGTGCGTTGGGGTCAACTGGTGCGTTAGGATCAACTGGTGCGTTGGGGTCAACTGGTGCGTTAGGATCAACTGGTGCGTTAGGATCCACTGGTGCATTGGGATCAAGTGGGGCATTCGGACCCACTGGTGCGTTGGGGTCAACTGTTTCGTTCGGATCCACTGGTGCATTGGGATCAACTGGTGCATTAGGATCAACTGGTGCGTTGGGATCTACTGGTGCATTCGGATCAACTGGTGCGTTGGGGTCAACTGGTGCGTTAGGATCAACTGGTGCGTTAGGATCCACTGGTGCATTGGGGTCAACTGGTGCGTTAGGATCAACTGGTGCGTTAGGATCCACTGGGGCATTGGGGTCAACTGGTGCGTTCGGATCCACTGGTGCATTTGGATCAAGTGGGGCATTCGGATCAACTGGTGCGTTGGGGTCAACTGGTGCGTTCGGATCCACTGGTGCATTGGGATCAACTGGTGCATTAGGATCAACTGGTGCGTTGGGATCTACTGGTGCATTAGGATCACCTGGTGCATTGGGGTCAACTGGTGCATTGGGATCTACTGGTGCATTGGGGTCAACTGGTGCGTTGGGATCTACTGGTGCATTCGGATCAACTGGTGCGTTGGGGTCAACTGGTGCGTTAGGATCAACTGGTGCGTTGGGGTCAACTGGTGCGTTAGGATCAACTGGTGCGTTAGGATCCACTGGTGCATTGGGATCAAGTGGGGCATTCGGACCCACTGGTGCGTTGGGGTCAACTGTTTCGTTCGGATCCACTGGTGCATTGGGATCAACTGGTGCATTAGGATCAACTGGTGCGTTGGGATCTACTGGTGCATTCGGATCAACTGGTGCGTTGGGGTCAACTGGTGCGTTAGGATCAACTGGTGCGTTAGGATCCACTGGTGCATTGGGGTCAACTGGTGCGTTAGGATCAACTGGTGCGTTAGGATCCACTGGGGCATTGGGGTCAACTGGTGCGTTCGGATCCACTGGTGCATTTGGATCAAGTGGGGCATTCGGATCAACTGGTGCGTTGGGGTCAACTGGTGCGTTCGGATCCACTGGTGCATTGGGATCAACTGGTGCATTAGGATCAACTGGTGCGTTTGGATCTACTGGTGCATTAGGATCAACTGGTGCATTGGGGTCAACTGGTGCATTGGGATCTACTGGTGCATTTGGATCCACTGGTGCATTGGGGTCAACTGGTGCGTTCGGATCTACTGGTGCATTGGGATCAACTGGTGCATTAGGATCAACTGGTGCGTTGGGATCTACTGGTGCATTAGGATCAACTGGTGCGTTGGGATCTACTGGTGCGTTAGGATCCACTGGTGCGTTAGGATCAACTGGTGCATTTGGGTCAACTGGTGCGTTAGGATCAACCGGTGCGTTAGGATCCACTGGTGCATTTGGGTCAACAGGTGCATTGGGGTCAACTGGTGCGTTGGGATCTACTGGTGCATTAGGATCAACTGGTGCGTTGGGATCTACTGGAGCGTTAGGATCCACTGGTGCGTTCGGATCCACTGGTGCATTGGGATCAACTGGTGCATTAGAATCAACTGGTGCATTGGGATCAACTGGTGCATTAGGATCAACTGGTGCTTTGGGATCCACTGGTGCATTGGGATCAACTGGTGCATTAGGATCAACTGGTGCTTTGGGATCCACTGGTGCATTAGGATCAACTGGTGCGTTGGGATCTACTGGTGCGTTAGGATCCACTGGTGCATTGGGATCAACAGGTGCATTAGGATCAACTGGTGCGTTGGGATCTACTGGTGCATTAGGATCAACTGGTGCGTTGGGATCTACTGGAGCGTTAGGATCCACTGGTGCGTTCGGATCCACTGGTGCATTGGGATCAACTGGTGCATTAGAATCAACTGGTGCGTTGGGATCTACTGGTGCATTAGGATCAACTGGTGCGTTGGGATCTACTGGTGCGTTAGGATCCACTGGTGCGTTAGGATCAACTGGTGCATTTGGGTCAACTGGTGCGTTAGGATCAACCGGTGCGTTAGGATCTACTGGTGCATTTGGGTCAACTGGTGCATTAGGATCAACTGGTGCGTTGGGATCTTCTGGTGCATTAGGATCAACTGGTGCGTTGGGATCTACTGGTGCGTTAGGATCCACTGGTGCGTTAGGATCAACTGGTGCATTGGGATCAACTGGTGCATTAGGATCAACTGGTGCGTTGGGATCTACTGGTGCATTAGGATCCACTGGTGCGTTAGGATCCAGAGGTGCATTGGGGTCAACTGGTGCGTTCGGATCGACTGGTGCGTTAGGATCAACTGGTGCATTGGGATCAACTGGTGCATTAGGTTCAACTGGTGCGTTGGGATCTACTGGTGCATTAGGATCAACTGGTGCGTTGGGATCGACTGGTGCGTTAGGATCCACTGGTGCGTTAGGATCAACTGGTGCATTTGGGTCAACTGGTGCATTGGGGTCAACTGGTGCATTGTTATCTACTGGTGCATTGGGAACCACTGATGCATTGGGGTCAACTGGTGCGTTCGGATCCACTGGTGCATTAGGATCAAGTGGGGCATTCGGATCAACTGGTGCGTTGGGGTCAACTGGTGCGTTCGGATCCACTGGTGCATTGGGATCAACTGGTGCATTAGGATCAACTGGTGCGTTGGGATCTACTGGTGCATTAGGATCCACTGGTGCATTGGGATCAACTGGTGCGTTAGGATCAACTGGTGCATTTGGGTCAACTGGTGCATTTGGATCAACTGGTGCGTTTGGATCAGCTGGTGCACTGGGATCTACTGGTGCATTGGGGTCAACTGGTGAATTGGGATCAGCAGAAGCATTTGGATCAACTGGTGCACTGTGGTCGGCGGGGAACACTAGTGAACCCTCAGAATTAACCGGTGCATTGGGCTCAACGGGCTTATTGGGGTCGACAGATGACACTGTTGCTCTTTCCAGATTCACAGTGTCAACTGGAGCGATTGGGCCATCTGTCGCATTGGTATTGGTAGTTGTGCCTTGAGGTTGAGAAGTTGGCTCGACAAGACTCTGTATGCTACTGGGAAGCCCGGATGTCGCCGAGCTTGTGGTGGACTCAATTAGAGCCGCCGAGCCGCTGCCACTAATCGGATGATCGGTGATTGTCGTCATTTTGGCGACATCCGCTGAATTACTCTCAAGATACGGTTTGACGGGTACACACAGCTCGATGCCATCGTTAATGCAGCGAGTGTTGCTCGGACAATATTGGACAATCCCTGTGGCCACATTCGACTCGCATGCCTGGTAGCTGGTTATTCCTACGCAGATGACCGATCGACCGCTGCAATTGTAGTTTATGATCGCCGCGCTGGTTTGAATGGGCTGCTTGAACAGTGTCAATACCTATAAGGGACAACACAATTGTGGAAGAGATAGGAAGAGGAATTTAGAATAATTGTTCAATAGGTCGCACTGGTGCACTGAGTGTCACAAGTCGAAGCCTCGGGACCGTAACAACT